>VWZT01005634.1:314864-480818 GCA_013397055.1 Pachycephala philippinensis | reverse complement strand
GCCCTCGCCGCCCGGGCAGCCGCCTCCCTGCCCGCTCCAGGCGCCTCTGCCGGCCTCTCTCCCGGGTTTCCGGCGCCCCGGAGTCCCTCCTGCAGCGGCCGCTTCCCGCGGCTTCTCCGCGCCGGGGCAGAGCGAGCGCGTCCATGCGGTGCAGATGGCCGGGGCACAGCCAGGGGTGCACGCTCTGCAGCTCAAGCCCGTCTGCGTCTCTGAAACCCTCAAGAAAGGCGTCAAATTCGTCAAGTGGGACGATGTGAGTAGCCCTCGCTTCCCCTGGCAGGGGCACGGCGGGGTTACGGATCGATCGGGTGGGAGGGCTCCGGGCCCTGCCCTGCTCGGTGCGGAGGGCAGGTGCGGGGCGGCGACAGCGGTGTCCCCGCCGTGTGCTGCCCGAGCCGAGCGGCTGTGTTGAACCGGCGGCCGAATGCCGGGCAAACTTTCTCCGAGGGCTCTCCTGTCTAATTGCGCTTGGCCGGTGCGAGCTGTGTTGAGCTGGCTCCTTTCGCGAGCGTCCTCCTCTCCCGCCTCCCGTGTTTCAGTGTGCATGTTGCCACCTCTGTCCTCGTAACATAGTTGTTTCAACCTGTTCTCTCGTTCCATCTCCCGTCTACTCCTCCCAGCCTCTCCTTTTCCTTCTGGCTCCTGCTCCTCTCGCTCTCTCTCTCATTCTGGTGGGGTTGTCAAGCCCTGGATGTGTTCTTCCAGGGCTTGCAGTTAGGGTACCCTTGGTCATCTTACTTCCTCCGCAGAAGACGCTCTTCTTTCTTGGCTCATTAGGGCATGAGACTTGCCTCAACATCGCATCTGCTTTCCCCTTACTACTTGCTGCTTCCCAACCCTTTACACTTGTATTGCCTCACATAGGAAAGGAGCGCGGTTTCCACCTTTGGTAGAGCAGCTGTTCGGCAGCTGGGATTTCTTTCTTGGCATGCTGGCTATGCCCGGGACAGTTTCAGAGGAAAGGGAAGCTAAACAGAAGAGTTGCCTTTTTGAGAGCCTGCTGTGCTGCAGAGAAGGAAAGGAGGATGAGTCCTCAGCTAGCTTTGCTCCGGCAGTACAACACTGGGTGTTTGTGTCTCAGTTGTGCATGGAGGAGCAGGTGCCCCAAAAAAGTCTGTCTGTGAGTGGTGTCTGGAGGCAGAGAGGCATCGTGACACTCGAGCTGTGGTAGAGAAATGGTTGGGAAAGAAGGCAGGCAGTCTGAATATCTGGAGAATTGGTGAGAATGCCTTGTTTTTAGAGCTCTTGTATTTTTGCTGTGAGCTTGGCTGTGCTAAAGACATCCAGAGCAACACCTGGAGGGACAGCAGCGAGGGAGAGGAGCGGCTCATGTGTAACCACTGTTCTTGGCTTGTTATGTCTCGCTCTTTTGCCATTGTTTTCATAATGTCCAGCAGCCAAATGTGTGAGCCTGGCCCCTGCAGACCTGTGATAAACGCTCTCAAGGAGAGAGAGAACATCAGAAACCAAACAACTTGTAGTGTGAAGTTTTATTTACAGTAATAAGCTAACATATTTTTAATAGGCTCGGCAAACTGACCTTGTCCGCAGTACCGAACAGTGGCTTGATTTATGGTCAGGAACTAGGCTTGAACGACTTCCCTGAGAAAATGTTTTCTTTTGGTTGACATTTTCCTTAGTATAGGAAAAGGCAGTCTTGTCATTGCAGTTATTGTTTTATTTTTGGTAAGCTACCAAGGAATTTCCGTGTGTATATGCAGAGGTCGAGTTGATGATGATTTGAGTCTCCAGACTGAAAGTCCAAGCCATCAGGCAACAATTTAAATTATTAGTTTGAGTGCTGTTTCCCAAATAGTAATTCTATACATAGAATTAGAAGATGAAAAGGTGTTCTCCGTGCATAGTGGATGTTCACTGGATAACCTGTCTGCTAAAGGCTAGTTGGTAAAAAGATTTAAAATTGTAAACCTAAAGGCTGCAGTAATAAAACATGGCTAAATTCTGGAGAAAGAGATGCATTTCAGGTTAAAGGTGTTACTCAGCAGGACACAGGTGTTACCTGGAATGTGTGACTGAGATGAGTCCTGTTGTGTTTGGTGAGTGCTTTCGTTGGCAGCCTTGTGAAAGTTGGTGCCTATTTAGCCACACTGTGATGAAGAATTTTAGCATTAACTCATTGTTGACTGTGCATTGTGTGTATATCTGCACATTTCCCACACCTCAGCTCTCCTCTTTTGCCTGTAGTGTTCTCAGCAGTGGAAGCCCCACAAAATCCAAGGTTTCAAGGGAAGTGAGTCTCCTTTGCCACTCTCACTGTGTGAAGGCATTCAGACAAATCGATGTTCAGTGACTTTGAAAAGTATTTGCCGTTGAGTAGCCATTAACCACTTCAGAGTCTTTGTTTTCCATGAAATTAATCTGCTGGAGGGTTTTTTAAAAGGATGATGCTGAATGTGAATCTCTGTGGTCTCTCATGTAAACAGGCACACACAAACTCGCTGGTGAAACAATAGGCTCTAATAAGAAGTAGTAAACTACAACATGTAACAATTGACCATAATGAGCACTTTGGCCCTGCTGTGCTACCAGAGCTCCTCAGAAAAGCCAGGCTCACACACTGATGTTTATTATGCACCATTTCTTTTCATTGTGTGTGAGAGTGGGAGTTCAGTTCTTCCACATCGCCTGTGCACTGGGGCACCCTCTGTCCTCTCCTTGTTGTTCCCTTCCCTGCCGTTTTGGGTTGCAGTTTAAAGATGGTCCTACTGACTTTCCTTTGCATTTCATGAAGGAGAAGTGGTTGTTGTGGATTCTTATGACTTGTACCAAGTTTCAGCCCAAACCAAATTTTTTCTAGCTGAGCTTTAAACCACTGAGAATTTTTAAAATGGGAATGCTGGAAGGATTTAAACCAGAGCATGAGAGGCGTTTAAGGAATTTCATGTTGTGTGGAGTAACATTACAGAAGGTGTTTGCCAGCTTTGAGAAGGATGCTGTGGCAAGGTATGCAGAGCAGTCTGACAAAAGCTGTGGTGATACAGACTTGAAAAGCACTCCGTGTATGGACTTCCCATCCTGAGGCTCTCATAGCTCTGTGCCTGATCAGTAACTGAGGTGCTGTTAGCAGGTGTGGTGCTGACAATTCACATGAACCCTCTCTCTGAGGAACAGCACCGACATCTGCTGCGTGTCACCCGTGAGCCTCATCCAGTGCCTGCTGCCCCTGCACTTGGGGATGATCCAGCTGGAAAGAGAAATGCTGTGCCTGAGCTTGGTGAAGTGGAGAGGTCACATCAGCCACTCCAGATCCCATACAGGCAGGTGGAAGGCTTGGAATTCCATTTCCTCTGCAGAGCATCTTCAGTTTCTAAATTGAAAAAGCATTAGGATCAATTAAGAAGTTCTGGCTTTGCAAGACGAGTCGTTCTTTTGTGCCTTGGGATTGGATGTAATACTGCTCCCACCATCCAATGCCTAACAGCCTGTTCACAAATTCCATCTGGGATCAGGGTGTAAAGCTCTAAATTCAAACAGATTATTGTTGTCCTGTAACTTATGCTTTTCCTTGCACTGTTTGTTTTGTTATATCACAGTCATCCAGGTCAGAAAGCAAATTTTAGAATGATCTGTTGCTCTTGATTGTGTGGTTTTGGATTCACAAGGCACTGAGCAGAAATAGCTGTTCTTAGAATCTGTGAAAGATAAATGTGGCTGGTTGCTTAGGTCTTTTTTTTGTGGCTGTATCCATGTGTGTGCCTGGTTTCAGATGGTAGTTGGCTGAGCACTTGCTTCCTCAAGTTTTCTTGAGTTGAACCTCTATGGCTGTTTCTCCCTGGCTGCTGGGAGAGACTGAGTCTCCTGATGCTGGTCTGGCTTTGAACAGCTGTGCTCTCGTACTCCTAGAGAGAAGTGTGAGAGAGGAAAGGCTTGGGAAGAACTGGCTTGATCCCCTCTGCTCCAGTGATACCCAGGTGATAGCAGCTCTTCCTGATGGGAATTTTAAAGCAGTTAAATAAATAAAAAGGGTGTAATTAAGTCAATGGGTACAACTTTTTTGGTAGGGGGTTAAGCTTAATGTAGCAGAACGTGTTGCTAGGCTGAGAAGGGTAATGAAACCTGAGTATAAAGAGCAACTTCTCCCAGGAATTATCTGTCTTAAGGGCTGAAATCTGCCCTGGCTGACTTCTTTCCTTGTTTTTGTCGGGCCTGGAGTGGGAACGAGATAGACATAACTGAGTCTTTAAGTAGCTCAACAGCCAGAGCACAGCTGAGCTGATATTTTCTGAGAGCTGTAATTGGCACACTGTACCAAGTTAATATGATGGTGTATGTTCAAAAATAGGTTTGTTTTCATTTCTTGCTTGAAGGCTTTCTTATCTTCCCTAGTGATAATATGTACTTTGCATAAAGATTTTGACTGAGCTCTGTGGCTCACACTATTTACTTTCACTTTTAAGTTAACTGTATTGCTAAGGTGATTTCTACCTAAATTGAGGGCCAGGATTCCAATTTTCTAGCCATGGTTTTTTTTTTTTCCTAAGCACTGGATTACTGCAGTAAACCTCCAGACAGGTAGCATTGCTTAGTGGCTACAGCACTTCCCCAAGTGAGCAGCAAAAACAAACCCAGGTCCTTTAAGTTCTCTTTGCATGCCTTTTTCTTAGAGCACTTCATCGTAATAAAGCATTTTTGAGTTCAGAGTGAATGCTCTGGAAGTTTGCAGGCTTCTTTATTTGTTTAGAATGTTTTAAAGAAGATTATCAGGAGTATCCCCTTTAACCTTACAAGTAAATATAACATCAGAGCATCTTTATTATAGATGAGCCGAGATGAAACAAATAAACAACTTGGAATTTTTCAGAAGTTATTTTAAGTAACTTTTTTCCCCCCGCCTTTTTTTGTTTGTTTTTAAACTGTGCACAAGCCTGCCACTCCAGTACATTAGTGAGGACATGAAAAATGAGCAAGCATTGTTCTGTGTGTATAAAACTAAAACAATAAGCTGAAGAGTTTATTTTTTTTGTGAACACTTTCAGTCTGGAGGGAAGAGGTCAAGTTGGACATTCTAGAGTTTTTGTTGTTTCTTCTTTGTTGCTAATTTTTATGTAGTAAACAAGTATCAGCTCTGGGCTATTGAAAAGTATTTTATCTGAATGAGTATAAGTTGTGGTTTTGGTCTTTTGCAACATAAGAGATTGAGTTTACAATTTTAAAGAGTTAATATTTAGTAAATGGGAAAGGCTGAGCTTGGTTAACTCCATTGGAAAGCTTTTCATAACTTAAGTGTGGGGGGGAAAATAAGATTTGGATCTGCTGCAGATTGGTTAGATGGCTGCCTGGGAAGATGTGGTGCTTAAGTCATAGATGACATCTCTGTTAGTGTAGTTTTGGAGCCCTTTGAAGTGATGGTGGATACATGGGAAAGTGAAAACCAGAAGACAACTCCTAGATAAATGAGCATTCTTTGGGAGAGGGAAGTTAACTGTGAGTTTGGGTTGTGCAGTGTGCTTTATTCACTTTCTTCACTTCAGTGTTTCAATGCTCAAGACTTTTTTTAAACAAAAGCTGTATTGAAATGGCTAACACACAGTTAACTATTTACTGTGGAGTCTTTTATCTATTATAAAGTAACTGCTTCATAAGCACTTTTGAATTTATTTTCACCAGGCCCATTAAATGACAGAATGTTTGCAGCTGTACTGTTGTAGGTCCGAAAAAGAGACCAATATTAAAAAGCTACTAATTTTTAATCTCTGATTAGATACATTGGACCTAATTTTCAGCCTGCAGTACCATAGACTCAGATGTTCAGAATGCCTCCCTGATGACTTCAGATGAGTTTGAGCTCAGCATCTCTGAAAATTAGAAAATGAAACGTGGAAATATAATTCCCATGTTCTCTCAAAATCAGAATGCAGCATTTATGCTGATGAGCAGACTGGTTTAAATTATTTTCTCAGTATCACACAAGAACTCTCTGGCCGAGATAAAAATCTTCCTGGCTGGCATTTGGCAGCTTTTGCTCCAAAGTTCTCCTTTTGTTCTGTCTTTCTTGACTGTTTAGCTTGCAACATTTATGGACTCAGGCAGTAAGAGGATCTTCAGCTGGAGTGTGGAGACATCCTGAGAAATGGGTTGGGGTAGGACAGACTTCTGAGAAACAAATGCCACTCAAAGCAGATCTTTGAAACTTGCAGTCTTTGATCAGCAGGGTGATGACTTCAGTCCTGTGGTGCCATCACCAAAGTTTCTGCAGGGTTTAACCACTCTAATAGTGAAGGAGCTCTTCCTGCGTGTTCCTGTTGAACAAGTGGGATTTCATTTTACAGTTCTGTAAGATCAATTCCAGTTTTTATTTTTTTTGTCCTTCCAGCCTCCAGCACTCATTTCACCTTCCCCAACACTTTCTTCTTGCAACCTTATGTGGTAGATTTGGTTCCTGTGCCCTCAGTAAGAGGGAACTTCTACCCTTCTGGATTATTTCAGGGTTTCACTGCAAATGGCATGGGTACTTTCTCCCTTTCACTCACAGTTCAGCTGTCAGCCTGAAGAAGTTCATGGTTCTGATTGTTTGGGTAATCCTGTTTAGTTCCAGTCTGAGTACGCTCAGTGTATTATGGAATTCACAGCTAATGTGTCTGCTGACCCTGTGGGAACTGGAGTCCTGCTATCCCTTCTCCTTTTACTCCTTTTCCCCTTCCCCCAGGTCTGGAATCCACCTGATTTGTGGGGTGGCAGGAGGGCTCTTTTTAGGGACTGTCCCCACATCTTACACCTTTGTTCAACCAGAGTTCAAGCCCTTTTGCCAAAGTGAAACAAATGTTCAAGAATATTTTGCCTCTGCCAGAAGGAGTCCATATTTCTTAGCTTTGTGTTTCAAAGCAGTTTGGCAGAAATTTCCCAGAACGTTCAAACAAGTGAGATAATGATGTGTAAAAGTTGTCAGGTTGTATTTGGGGATGTTCAATGTCTCTGAAAATCTGAGGCAAACCCAGGAAAGAGCAGTCAGCCTTAATAAGGCAGTGACATGAGCCCCATCTGTCAGAGAGCTGAGGACAGAGGCTGCTCTGCTTTTCTTTCAAAAATCTGTTGGTGTGAATTTTGACTGCAGCTGTTTCTAAGAAACATCATCATTATATGTGATTTATTAAAACACAAACTCATCTGGCTCGTGGTCGTGGAGTAAAAGGCTCCATCTCATGTGCACAGCCAGGTTATGGTATTGCTCTGATATATAAAGTCAGAAAGGAGCTAAACCAAAGTTTTCACCCTCTTCACTAATTATCTTTCTTTGATCATCTTTGCTGGTCAGTAGTGATAAAATGGAGGTGGCACTTATTGCTCACTGATGTTAGATATAGTCTGAGGGACCCACTCTTAAAATCAGACCTTGAAACAGTTCCCTGGCAGTCATTTAATTATGGCTTTGTCCATTGATCCTCTGTGCTCGTGTTCTGCTGTGCCTGGCTGGTAAGGATCCCAGAGTTCCTTGTGGCACTTTCTGAGCATAAAGTTGAAGCCTCTTTGTTTAAAAGTATAAACCAAAGAATATTGCTAATGCAGGAACTGAGGTTGGACAGCCAATTAGGAGGCAACTTAATGGAATGAGTATAGAACAACCACATTACTCATTTGAGGCTGTGGAATTGGAGGAAAGTAGAGAATTGGCCTGAAGTCAGCAAATAAAAAGGTTGAGGACTTTTAAAGGTGAAATTAAAAGCCCTTCAAGAAAATTATTCACTTAAGCTGAGACTGGTGTGATACACAGCACACTGGGACTGCCAGGTTAGGGCCACTCTTTCGTTCGAGGAATTTGCAGAAGGAATCTCTTGGAAACCAAGCCACTGCTTAGCATGAGCACCCACAGGTGGCATTTAAAAAGTCTGATAACACACAGTCATTTGCACCATTGACTGGGACACTCTCCCTTTCTTTTTCCTCTATCCCTTCTGGTCGTGATGCCTTAGGTTTTAGCTTTTATATGTTTCAAATCCTGCATTCCCAGTGTGTAACTCTGCAGTGTCCTGCAGCCTGGGAGCTGCTGCTCTCTCATGCTGAGACAGACAGAACAAAGCCTCTCCAGGCTGCTCTCCAAGGACACCCAGCCCGGCCTAGGCCCAAAATGTGTAACCCAGCATCTTGAGAAGGGGGGCAAGATGAGGGGAAATTCCATCATTAGCTAAAGTTTAATTGGTGCAATTGGGTTGAGATGCAAATGGACCAAAGCTATAAAAGTGTGAAGAGCTCGTGACTCGGGGTCCATCTTGGGTGTAGCCTTTGGCCTGCCCAGGGTGTGCCTCTGAAGGCCTTTCAAATAAATATCCACCTTTATTCTCTTACTCCTGTCTAGTCTCTGTTTCTAGGTTGGCCTCTTTAGGCATCAGTCACAGCTGATTTTTGCCTTGGTCATCCCCTCCTGCATGTTTTTTATATACTTGGAATCGCCCCAAGAATCTGGCCTGCTGCCCAAAGGGCTGCTTGATTTGTTGATATCCAGAGGAATGGGTATAGGATATAGACTGTACTCCTACTTACACATTTAAATGTGTTAATTTCCAAACCCTTCAGCTTTAGAGATGGGCGACACATTTTTTTTTTCCCATTTTATTCTCACTTTTGGATCTGAGTGAGTTAGGGGAGATACGAATCTCTACTCCTGATTTGTTTGTCCTTGAAATTTTGTTTGTTATTTTAATTTTCCTCCCCCTCTATTGTGTCCTGTCCATGACCCTCTTCTTCAGAGTTGTGTGTGGTTGGTCAGTCTGTTCAGGAGAGTTACGAGGTCAGCTCTCTGGGTGAGGAAATTGAATTAATGGACTTCAGGAAACTCATAAATGACTGCAGGTGTGTCTTATGGGTCATAAACCAGAGTCATTCCCTTATAGTACAATAATGTTTGTAAATAAATGCACCAGACAATTGTTGGTTGAAACAAATTTCTATTTCAGAGCCTTGAACTGCTGCTTTTCTTGAATGTATTTTGCAAAAAGGGTTTTTCAGGTGTCTTTTTGATTGTTTCCTGCCTTTGCAAGCCCTGACTGCAGAGTAGTATAAAAAGCAAGAGACCTGTTCCAGGCGACCAAGGGCTCTGCTTTACCCTGGAGTGGGGGGAAGCACTTGCAGAACTGACTCAGAAAATTTGTTTCTATTCCTCCACACCCAGAACTGAGTGTGGCATTTGATGTCAGGGATTTACAAGAGTGATAATTATCTTGTGGAACATATAAAACATTGTGCACGTGGCTTTTATTGCTGCTGCTTTGTGGAAGAGCTCCTAAGACATGTGTTGCACAAATACATGTGCAAAGTTATTCCCAGATCCTGTGACAGCGTGGGGTTCTCACATTCATCTGCACATTAATTGTGCTGTGCCTAATGTTAGAGTAGTAGAGTTAATTAAAAAAAAAAAACAAGAACCCAACCAAACAAAAACCCCAACACAACCAAACAGCTTTCTGGAGCAGAGATTCCCAGACTAAGACTCATCCTGTCATGATAAAGTTTCCTTTATGCCACCTAATAGATATTGAAGGTTCTTTCCCCTCATCCTCCGCTTTCTTGAGTCTGATTTTAGTCAGCATTTTACAACCCACATCTATCCAAGTATTACTCTGATAGTTGTATGTCATCAAACACACTTTGGTTTGAAGCAACCGATTTGAAATGATTAACCAGCAAAATTCGTTAATCCCAAAGTATAATTACTTTGTGTCTGTTTCCCATTACTTCCTTCTCTTTCCCCCTGAAGTTACTTCCAAAGGTAGAAGAACACTTAGTCTTTATCTTTCCTCATTTTATATTTTCACACATGGGCTGCATATGACACAATGAAATAAGCTAAGAAAGGAGAGTTATATCTCCAGAATGTGGATTTTTTCTCTTTTTGAATGGTAGAGGTTTCTAAGAACGCTTTTGTAGGTGCTTGTGGATACAGACAGATTTTTTTCAGGACCTGATAGGTTTTAAAACCACATTTGCATGTTGTATCACAGAACCCAACTTTCAGGTGTCCAAGATGCTAGGAACTATAGAGAAATGAGGGAAAAACAGGTTCTACAAATTCTACATGTCTGTCCCCTCAGGGAAGGGAAGTGTTTAATGAAGGGTCAGTGGTGCTTTGTGGCAGAGCTCTGAGCCCACCTGGGACATTCCCATGGCACTGGTACAGCCATGCTTGTTCCCAGCCTCTGAAAACTCCTGTGGCACCATTTCAGTATTAGTGGACCTGTGGACAGATCCAAAGCCTGGATCTTCCACTTATAAAAATTACTTCTACGCTCATTGAAGGTTTTGATCTTGTATTTTCTCGTAGTGTAGAACTTGTCCTTCAATTTGTGTTTCTCTTGTGCTGAGACCAAAATATGCTTGAAGCCATTTTATTTTTTCACCTTGTTTCCCTGTAGGCTCCTGGCTGGTGCTGGGCTTGTCACTGAGCAGCTTTGAGTCTCATTTTTTCTAGACTAGTTCAGCTTCCCTATTTCAGGAATGCCCGTTGCAGGGAGTTTAGTGCTGTGTCACGAAGGATTGTACTGGTGACGTGATATAGAAAAGTGTTCTTGCATCAGAAATGACACTTAGAGAAGTTAAGTTTTATTTATTTATAATGGTGTCACTTCCATCAACTTTCTTTGCACTTAAACTCCACACTTAAATATGTTTGATTTAAATTTGAACCTATTACAGCCCATTTCTTTTCCTCCAAGCAATATAGGCTGGCCTCACACATTACTGGTTTGGAAATAGGTGAATGCTAAAGCTGTAAAATACCTGCAGCACTTCAACAGAAATATAAATCCTTTCTGAGGAAAAACTGCTTAGCCTGGGTTTCTGGGGAGCTGAGGCTTAGGCAATTTTTCTGTCTCCTTGTCTTTTTCCCTTCTGTGCCCCTTCCATAAGTTCTAAATTGAGTTTGGAAAATGGGTAGAGGTCTTGAGACAGCAGTGTCTTTACAGATGTCATGAAAAATAGAAGAGAAAGAGAGGAGAAATCCTATTAGGAGCAGGCTGCACTGATACCAGTTATTGTTAGGCACCAGGGAATCCTGATGGGAGAGATGTGATGAGCTCCCACCTGCAGAAAGGGCTTGGGTTAGGGCTTGTGTCTCCTGAGTCAGTGAGAAGATCTCTGCTGTCACTCAGAAGATGTGAATTTGTAGGTAACAAGGCTGCCTTACTCAGTGTACTTAGAAATGTGGCTGGTTTTAAATGACCTTGAGCTATGGATGTTACCAGACTAGGCAGGTTTTCAACCAATTTGAAAGTGAGGCGGAATACAGATATATTCCCATTACTAAAGTTTTCATCGTTTGATTATAAAACGAGATAAATTCTAATGGAAAGTTACTGACAAAATCTTAACATAAAGATTCCATGTTTTCTAGGCAAATTCAGCCTTTGTAAATTTTATAGGTATTTAGCTCATGCTGATACCTGAAAGTGAAGTTGGGTTGAGGTAGGCAGTGGACTCCTGCTAACTATAATGCTTTCCTGTGTGGGCTCTAGTTTGACATTCAGGGTGTTATGCCTGTTTAACTTCATCTACTTCCAGCTTTTCTGGATTAAGTCCACATGTTGACAAGTCTGGAGTTATTTGGTGCAGTCTTCACAGTAATGGAAATATGTTTTGTCAGAAAAATGGAGATGAGGCAGGTGATACAAAATTCTTTCAGTGACATCTTGCTAGTGATACCTTCAGGGTAATTTCTGGATGTTGCAATTCATTAACATGGATGGTAGAGCAGCTTGTGCATAATTATGTGTTCTGTATGCTGACATGGATTTTTTGTTTGTCCTTTCTCTGCCAGGACTCCACTGTTGTGACTCCAATTATCCTCAGAACAGACCCACAGGGATTTTTCTTCTACTGGACAGATCAAAATAAGGTAAGAGAAAAGCTTCCAGCTCCAGAATGGCTCTTCCTTTTCTCTGCGGTGTGATGTGCAGCCCTGGCACAGCAGACAAGCATTGTATCAATGTATCTTCCTCTGCTCTTCTGGAGAGCAAAGGCAGCAGGCCTGTGGCTCGTCCCTGGTGCACAAATCTGGGAGAGATGGATGGAAGACGTGGTCATTTCCAGCCATGTTAGTGCTGTGATGCCCAGTGAGGTGTATAATTGTCCTGGCAGGGACAGGAGGGATCCATCTGGGATGCTGTTGTGGTTCACAGTTGGCTTGTGGCTTCTCTTGCCTCCCGCAGGAGGGTTTTGTCTGTGGTGCATGGCAGGCCCAGAATTCCTGGAGGCCATAACTCCCTTTGAATTCTTCCTCCTTAATATCCATGTGCTCCCTGGCCATGCCTGGTGGGCCACGTCACCGAGTTCTTACTAATCCTCGCTGGACACTTTCAAAAACATTCCGGTGTGCTGAGCTCACTGCCGTGGCTGGGGAGCAGTTGGGAAAGCTCACGGCCTGATTCATCACCGCCGTGCTCCAGTTTCACATCCCTGTCACCCCTCGGAGCCACCACTGCCGTGTTCCCAGCTGTTGGAGGCTGGAAACTCAAGGAAACACAGGGAAAGAGGTCAGCACCCTGAGCACTTGGGTGCAGTTTGTTTCATGTGCAGATTTATAACAGCAAATTAGTGTTGCAATCGTTATAGTAAAACGCTGTATCGAAACTAGGAATTGAATGAGTTTCTTTTTCATACAGATGAATTTTCAAGTACTTCTCAAGTGAGTGCTTGTACTGGCTCCCTGTTGAAAATGGTGTTGAACTTGGTAGTGCTTGAGCTTTGGCCTTGTATGAATATCTGCCAGAAAGAACTAAATGTATGCTTGTAGTATTCTGGCTGCAGAAACCTGGTTTCCCAGTTGTGTAGCTGGTTTTCAGGAGTTCCTGTTGATTTTATGTTTAGATACTGGGGCAAAAATAGCTTGAGGAGATAGCAACCATGAAATGTGCAGGCTGAAGAGGCAATTTGCTATTACATTAGGTCGTGTTTATCTTCCCATGTTTGCTTTTGAGAGGAGATGGAGCACAGTTTTGAGTGAGTATATTTGGAAATCATATCGTGGAGTTTATAACGAAAATCTTGTCTTTGCCTGTGCTTGTACAGGGTTGTGGTGGGTAACAGTGAGTTCATCTGTTGCCAGTGCAGAGTTGTTTTAAATTCCTGCCCAGAGCAGCCAAGTGAGTGCCCTCAGAAGCTGAGGGCTGTGATTGATTTACACTGACCCAGTGGCTGTGCCGGCACACAGTGCAGCCTTTCGGCTTGTTCCTTCCCTTGCATAAACTAATTGTATAAGCTAAAAAATAACGGTGAACTTTGTAAGAATAAGTGGAAACCCAGAGTTGATTGGAGAGTTTATTTCACTTTTAATATGTTTGGCACTAAGACCTCCTTCAGTTTCCTACTGTTGTCTGTAAAAACAATGTCTTGAAGCAATTCTGTGAAGAATAGCTATTTATAGAATTGTTGTTCTCATATTCATGAAAAACTGTATTTATAATGCTCAGAGCATTTTTTTAAAGGTTGGGTATTTATACAAGAAGTTTTAAGTGTCAGTTTGATTTTTAAACTTGCAAATCAAGACTCTGTAAAGAACAGGAGGGATTTTTCTGGTTAATAATTCATGACGACTAGGTGAAGTTTGTTTCTAAACACCATCCTAGCAGTGCCTATTTAAAGAAAGTAAATTTACATCTGCTGGGGTGCTGATAGTGCAAGGACTGGGAAGGAAATACCATTTTCTGCATTTACAGAGTATTTGGGTTCATGTTTATTGTGAAATTGCAAATACGTGAAAAAAGGAGGTTATGTAGGAGATTCTCTTTAATTTCCTTCTCTTTGTGTGAAGTGATCCTGTGATGATAGTGGAACTATGTGAAGAAATATGAGGACAATACAACCTCTATGTGATCACTTTCTCTTTCTTCCCCATGTTATTTTTTTAAGCAATTGCTTTTGTCATGAGCAAGGCCTGTTATTTTCTGTGTGTGGAAAGATAAGCCTTGCTAAACAAAGTGATAAAGTGGGAGAAGCCTGCTGCCAGCTTCCTTGATCAGGCACGTTTTCCTGGGAGCTGACTCCAAAAGGTGTGGAGATGAGGCCTGAGCAGCAGCCATCTCTCAAGCCATTTGTGTATTGTGTTTGCCACTGTGTGAAACAGTAAATTGCTGCCTGGCTAATGGTGTGGTGCTTAAAACAGGAATCTGCCTCCTTTGCTTGCTGTTGCCTCCTTATCAGTACAGTTACACAAAAATTACATGAATCACTGGGAGGGAAAAACAAAACAAACAAGAAACTACTCCCCTGTGTTAAATTTTATTTAGCTTAGGGAACTGGTGGTAGTAGCCCTGCAGCTTTCCTTAACTCGTTGGCTGGTTGAGCTGCTTTTGGCATTGTTTTCTTGTTCCCTTTTCTGTTTCGTCTCTGTTGCAGGGAAAGGCAAGTAACCTGTAGTGTCTGCTGTCTAGCAGTGGGTCTGGAGATTTTTGAGATTGCTCTTTGTGCAGTCAGAGCCTGAAGCTCTGGTGAAGATGCCTGTGGAGAGCAGCCCTCCCTCGGTGTCACTGACCCCATCTCGCAGCTCTCCATGAGCTGCTAATGCTGCAGGGTTTGCAGCCCAGTCAGTGAGTCTGGGTAATTCTGCAGTCAAGCAGATGAGGGTCCAAAAGGCTGCTGGGGGTCGAATTTTATAGACATGACCAGTGTGCACTGTTCCCTTGCTTTCCCTTGCAGCTCTCCGATAAATAAGTTAGTACCAATTTCCATTTTAGTGTCAGGAGCTGCATGCTCCTCAGACAATCCAAGACCTGTAGTGTCAGCCCCATGGAGATACTTTCCACTTAGTCTTTCACATGTGGCATATCCTAAAGGGTGGAAATTTTTGTGGTGTGAAGGTCTGTTAAATAATTTCATGTAAGCTCTGATCTTGCTATTAGGTAATACCCATGTGGTATCCTGCATTTTGGCAGGATACTGTGTATTTGCATATTTCAGGTAATCCTCCAGAATCAAGGCATCCATAGCATTTTCCTGTTTTCTGATAACAGCAACAACATTTGATACCTTTTGTTTTGAACAGATGGCAGGACAGCTTTGTGATGTTAATTGTATTTTTCAGTATGAAATTCTTTTGTTGCTGAAGATTCTGGAATATTTTCTTCATCTGTATGCAGAGTGCTGGCTGATTCCATATTATTACTTGAATGATTCTCAACATGGGCTTTAAAAAGAAAAGTTAATTAATGTGACAAGCTTATGTCTGTTACTTATCTTATTGTTTAGTAATGTTTCTGAACTACAGCAAATCCAGACAGTATTCATTGTGTGTTGTATTTTATGACCTGACTAAAACATAACTCAATTTCTTGATGCTTTTTTTTTTTAAATAAAAACCGTGGAATGCCATTTCTTCCATTTGTTCTTATTCTGGTCATGAGCATGGAAGAAAGATAAATCAAAGTTTAAGCAGGTGAAGAGAGTCTGCTAGAGTAAAAAGGAGTGATAATCAAAAGCATTTCTCCAGAGATGAGCAGAGGCTGGAAGCACTTGGTGCATTTAGCCCAGCTAGCAAAGCAAAGGCAGACAAAGACTGGTTTCTGTCTATGGATAAATGTATTAATGGATGCATAGGCAGACTAGGAGAAGAAAAAGGTATTGTCAGGCAGTTTGTGTGTTATTACTCCTGCATCCTTTGTCTGGAAGTTGTTATGCAATCAAGAGGATGTTGGGAGAAGGCACTTAGCCATTGACTCAGTGCAATTCTAACACTGTGCAAGAAAAGGAGGGAAAGCAGCTAATTGCTTTTGTGGTGGATCCATTTAGGGGTTTAAAAGCCTGAGGATGGTTAATATGCTGTCCTCTCTCTCACTAGTACATACTGATTTATTCCTCTTTATTTTGAAAGCTGGGCAACTGCAATGACATGGCAGCGTGCTGAAAACACAGAGGATGCAGCCCCAGTCTCATCCACTGCACCACGGAAACAGATTGAACAGTCTGTGTTGTGAAACCAACCTAAGTGCCCGGTTCCTGGGAGTCATCAGCAATTTCTAATGCCTGTTGTAAACAGATGATGATCTTGTTTGTCCAAAGGAAGTGTTTGTTGAGAAGCTACTGCGAGTGCTGAGATCCTCTGTGGGAGGGGATGTGAGGCTGGAGCTTCCCTCCTGAGCCCCTTGCAATTTGAGCAGCAGCACAGCCCAACCAAGGGCTTTAGCTACAGGGAGAACCAACTTCAAGGGGTCCATGGCACCATTCCTACCTCAGGATTTTAAATGTATTTGAGAGAAGATGGTGTTGTGAAGGCATGGAAGTACTCACAGGCAGCCATTCCTGGCAGACTGACAGGCGCTGAGGGTATCTCAGGGCAGAGACACTTGATCTGTACAGTTTTTTAATGACAGTTTTGCAGTTTTCCAGGGAAAAAGTGGGGTTGTTTCTCCTCTTCCGGGGACAGGCCTGTTTTCATGTGTGAAAATCACTGACAGAACTGTGCCGCAGCTCAGCCACAGGATATGAGCTTGATAGAGGAGCCTGGAGCAGTAATCCTGTGCCTTGAGCTGGAGCTCTCTTGTGCCATGAGAGTGCATGAAGTGGTTCATTATGATAAAAGATGAGAGGATTTTTCTGGCTTGGAAGGTCCTCTCCCTTCTTGTGTCCTGATGTGATCCTGAGTTCCTTGGGGCCTGAAAACCCAGCACAGATGACAGAGTGAATGGGGGAAGTGGAGCCCAAGGGCTGTAGGTAGGATTTGGGAGGATTGTGTTTGGCTTCAGCATGTTTGTATATTCTGTGGCAATCCCATTGCCCTCATCCAAATGGAAGATGATGTGGCATTTTTCCAGCTGCTGGGGATTTTGCCTGTTATGTAAGAGAATTCTTTTGTGTCTCTTTTGAAGCAGAGCTTTAAAACAATTGGGTCAGTATTTGTATTGCCCTATGGGTCAAAAATGTTTACATTAGGTCTGTATATGCTTTACAGTACATTTGACAGGCATACAATAAAGACTGAAGTTAATATATAAACACTTAAAATACACCTAGTAATTTAATGAGAATAGAATATTTACTAGTAGCAGGTTTAAAAATACCTGCTCCAAACCTCAACTGTTTGCCTTAATTTATTCAAGAGCAAGGTTACTCAGTTGTGCGTCTCAGTGCTGAAAACATCCAAGAAGTGCATCATTAAACATGTATTCACACTTCTCTCTCTGGCATGTAATCAGAAAAAAAGCCAAATAACTTAAACCCTTAAAAATATTGAGACTGTAAATACAATTAATTGAATGAGAAAAAATAGTGCATATGTGTCCTTATAAAGGAGTATTTTAATGTGTGCAGTGGAAATCTCACTTTTCTTGCTCATTCTGGTAGCATCCTTAGCATTTCAGCAATCACCATCCCTTTCTGCTAATTCTGTTCCATAATGAGGATTGGGTACATGGGCCTCTATCACATTTTGCCATATGAACAGATTTGCCTTTGCTTCAGCTGTAGAACACAGGAGTTGGAATGACTTGGGTCCGTGTCCTGGCATTCTACCAGGCATGAACAAGACTTGTGGTGGGTTTTTTTTGTTGTTGCTTTTTTAAATTCTGTATGTGTTCTCAGTTCTGCCTTGTGTTCTCAGTGCTCTGCTACTTCTGATGCTTCTCCGTGGACTTGTGTAAAAAAACCCAACAAACTCTCATTTGCATCGGCACATTCTCCAGTGCCAGACAGGCACAAGGGGAAAAAATACCAAAACTGGGAAAGTTTTATATCTATGGGACCCTTTTGATATCAGATCATAATCCTCTCCTACTGAAGGGAAAGTAAAATTGATTAATGAATGGTGTTGCTCTAAACTTGCTCCATTCCTGTGTGTGTGAACTGAGTGCGAAGCTGAGCTTGTGCAAGAAAAGGAGTTTGAGAGCAGGGGTTGCTTACTGTATTTCAGTTGGAAATTTAAGGATAAGGGGTTTCAGGCTCTGGAAAGTGGAGATGGTCCTGTGGAGGTCCTGCTAATCTTTTCAATGGAAATCTGGATGAGGACTTCCCTGGGGCAAGGAGCTGTGGTGATGTGAGGTTTTGCTTCTTAATGGCACTGGAAATTGGGAGTGAACCGGGAGTGAACCTGAAGCAGACAGTGAAATAACAGTGGTGGCACAGCAAATAATCTGGATTTTGCAGTGTTTGTCTTTGATGAATTTGAGGTGTGACATTAGGAGGCACCACGGTGGCTTTAGGAAATTGAGAACAGCTTCTTTTTTTTTCCTAACCACTTAAAAATCGGCATGTGAGCGGAGTGAAACAAGACAGGGAAAGTGGTAGGGAATTGCCACAGACAGTGAAAATGGGAGGAAATATTTCATGGAGGTCAGCTTCCCATCAGGCTGCTGATTTAAAGGAAATCTCTCTGCTTTCAAAACATGGAAATTGTTCAAGGCCCATTAGGGAAACAGTACTACATCAAACAGATCTTTAGTAAGCATTTCCCTGCTAAATATCTCCCTTCTTGTGAGGGAGGCAGAAACAGAAAATGAGGTTTTGGGTTTCATCCACAACATGGGTCCGGTTTCCGAAGTGAGGAAGCCAGAGAACCTCAGAAAGTGAGGATGACTCTGGAGTCAGCCAAATTTATGTACTGCTGAGTTCTCGGGCACTGAGAACAATCCTAACACTTTATATCATGTGAGAATATTATCCTTGCTGTCTATTGAATGTGGCTTGTGACTTTCCTATAAAGATGAGATTGTAGGTTGTCTTTTTTTTGAAAGAACTGAGGCTTTGTAAGCTTTGCTGTAGATGGATGTAAATGTCAAATGTTAAAAAAACCTGAAAACTTAAATTTTTGTGCAAGAGATTTTTATGATCTAGATGCTGGAGACTGTTTTGCTGTTACAATTTTCAATTTAAATATCTCAGTGAAGAAAACTTGTGTCCAAGTTGACCGATGTCCACTGAAGTGCCATCCTGGGCTGGTGTCTGTTTTCTTGCTGAGCAGGGCTTGCAGTAAACGGAGCCACTGGTGTGTTGTAAGCCAGCCTGCAGTCTCTTTTTTACCTTCTTAATTAAAAAAAGTCTCTTGTGTTCGTGCCTGCAGCTTGTACATAGATTTGGTTGAATGTGCAGCATCAGCTTTGCTGACTGACCTATTATTAGCATAGCTCAAAAGTTGGCTCCTAGCACATCAAGCCTTCCTGATCTTTGGAAGGATAGCTGATCTCCTGGCGTGCCTGTTGGATTGACTTCTCTGTAATGCTTCACATCCTGGTTGTTTCCTCTCCCTATTATGCTTTGAAAGTTTTTTTGTGGGTTTTTTTTTTTAGCTGTGTAAGAGATAGTGCTTCAAAAATAACAATCTTTAAATAAGATATATTCTGTCTCCATACATGTGATCTTCCTGTGTGAACATATGCAATCCCCTACTAATCAGTGCTATGGGATAAATGTGTTAGAAATTTGAGGCTTTTTTTTTTAATTTGAGGAGTTTGAAAGATGCTCTTGAAATGCACATGAGCAGCAATAAATGTCAGTTTTGCACTAATCCTTGCCTTATTTCCTTTAAGACTTTTTACCACTAAAAATGTGGACTTGACCCTGCTTCCCTCTCCTGCCTGCTCTTACAGTTTTGGCATTTTACACACTCTGCACGCTTGCAGCTGGCATCACACAGAGCAGAACTGCCCCTGGCCTGGATGTTAATGGTAACAATGTGCTCCATTGTACACTGCCTTCCTTTTTGGTTTGGGGTTAGTGTGTAAGGACAGAAGGCACTCTGTAACTTCCTTTCCTAGGGAATCATCTCAGTCCCGTCTTTTTTTTTACTGACAACTTGTATTAACCCAGCATTGGGAAAACACAGTAACAGCCTCAAATGCTACAAATTGTAGGAATTTTAGGTTCACTCTGTTTGTCTTATTTTTGAATAATTCTGACTGTACAGATGCTGTTTGCATTGCCAGTCTCCTGCAAATACTCCCCTGGATTAGAAGGGATGTAAAATCCATGGGCAGACTCGTGGTCTTTTGTGCTGCTGTATCTCCTCCACAGGCAGCAGCTGTGCTACTGGAACTCTGAGCGAGCTGTGGAAGGTGTCAAATCCCCAAAAGTGGGGAGACTCTGCCTTCCCCTGGCTGTGGTTTGTGTAGGTGTACCGTGTGTGTGCTGCCAGCAGCAAACCTCCTGTCTTGCCTTTCCACAGTGTGAGGGCTCTACACCCGGCAGGAAGTGAGAATTCATCTTCATTATTGCTTCCAGTTAATCTTTCCACATAGGCACGTTTAGCAGTGTAACGTGACTTCCTGATGTCCATCCTTTATTTGTGAACAGAAACCCCAATAACAGGGGCATGTTCTCCTCTCTGAGACCCAGTCTGCGATGCCTTAGCTCTCTGATGGTGAGCTGTTCCTCACACACTCAGTGTGGGGAAGGAGCAGGGGCTGCCATGTAGAGTGATGCCTAAAGAGGCCAACCTAGAAACAGAGACTAGACAGGAGTAAGGGAATAAAGGTGGATATTTATTTGAAAGGCCTTCAGAGGCACACCCTGGGCAGGCCAAAGGCTACACCCAAGATGGACCCCGAGTCATGAGTTCTTCACACTTCTATAGCTTTGGTCCATTTGCATCTCAACCCAATTTCACCAATTAAACTTTAGCTAATGATGGAATTTCCCCTCAGCTTGCCCCCCTTCTCAAGATGCTGGGTTACACATTTTGGGCCTAGGCCGGGCTGGGTGTCCTTGGAGAGCAGCCTGGAGAGGCTTTGTTCTGTCTGTCTCAGCATGAGAGAGCAGCAGCTCCCAGGCTGCAGGACACTGCAGAGTCACACACTGGGAATGCAGAATTGGAAAAATACAAAAGCTGAAACCTAAGGCATCAAGAGGATGTAGATTTGTCTTCATTCGTATCCCAGGAACACTTCCAATGTCTGGATTTTTATTGTGGAGGCTGGCACATGCCTTTATCCAAGGTGTGCTCTGCATCATGTGAGAGGAACAGGGTGTTCTGTTGTCCCAGAGAACTGTTGGTGGCTGAGAATGCCTGTAAATCCTGATTCTCTGGGGCATGTCAGACACTCAGCTGCCCAATTATCCCAATGCAGTTGGGGATAATTATAGCTCTGCTGTTTCAGGGCTGCACTTACACATTAGAAGTGAAATTCTACCCCAGTGCCACATCCCAAAGAGCTCTTGTGCTCTCTGAGGCTGGGGATTACCAGAACCTCCCCCTGATCCCAGGGCGGGTCACAGTGTGCCTGTAGAGCTTTACTGAGCCTTTGTCTCTGCCTGTGCCGGCACCATTGGGGTGTGACATCCCTGGCTGCCCTTGGACTGGGGTGTGACATCCCTGGCTGAGGGATGACATCCAGGTGACAGAGCCTGCCTCAAAGCTGGAGAGCTCTGGGGGCTGGGAGCTGTTTCAGGTACTGTTTATTGACAGCCAACTCCCCACTGACCGAGGTGAACAAACTGTGAGAGTTTTAATGTGGTTACTGCACAGCATTTCTCACTTAAGAGGCCTGTGGATAATTTGGACAGGTGCTTTACTACCCAGGGAGCTGGTTATCTCTGACTGATAAACAGCAGTTAAGTGCTGTAATGAGAGTCGTAATAAAAATATTGATTAGCAGGCTACAGCTGCTTGGTACTGAGTGATGCTTGTTGAAGCCTTGTTAAAACAATAATGAAATTCTAAAGGAAGCTCTTTTCCTTTAATTCTAGCTGCCTTGTGTTTGCTCAGGACAGTTAGACCTCAAGCCTTATTTAATAAAAGGTATTATGAAGTGGAACACTAATGCTTGGAAGTCAGGAGTATGGCCAAAAATAGGCAGGGAGTGCCACTAGAGAAATTTAGGTAGTCTAACCTAGCACTTTCAACTTTGAGACTGGGACAAAAAAAAATATTCTGTATTTAAGGCACCTTTTAGAACAATACAGTGGTGGCTTTATTCTTTAACTTCCCTAAAAATAGAGATAAGTAAAATAAAGGTGGGTTTTCTGCTTTCAATCCACATTTGCTTGCTAACTAGTAAAACAAGCATAGGGCCATGTTGTTCATATAGAATATCCTTCTAAATTAAGGTAATACCACACTAGAGAACCAGGCAGAATCATTAAAAATCATAAATGCTTTCCCTGACACAGGGTTATGATAATTGTGCAACAATTCGAAAGTAGAGGAACTTTGCCTTTCAGTTCCCTGCTCAGGGCTTTTCCCCTGAAGCTGAGTTTTTTTTAAAGTGCAGATCCTCAATTGCTCTTTACTTAAAAAGCAGCATTTCCTTGAAAGCAATGTGATTTGTTATACTGCTCCAACGGGCCATGATTGACTGAGGTGTTTGATGAGTAGCTGGTGCTTGACAGCAAAGGAAAATGCTTTAGCAGCTGTTCTAAGTGCTGTGTGTCTGTCAGCGCCCTGTGAAAATGGTGTTCGGAGGAGCTCAGCAGGCAGAGTGCTTTCTGGAGGGGCACAGTCCATCACCACACTGCAGTGTTTGGCTTTGGGTTGGCTGGAGAATACTTGTTGCATGGTAAACTGGATTATTCACATAAAATGCTATCAATAAGTGTCACAGTTTAAAATGATAAATCCGTGTCTTTGCATCGTTCCCTGTTCCAGCCACCTGAAGACACAAACCTATAAACATTTTTGCCGGTGAAAGTTGTTGGGAAGAGCCTGTCCGAGATGCTGCAGCAGGACTCTGTGAGCATAATGATGTCATAAATGCTGGATGCATGAGGTGAAAAGCTCCTCTCGTTAGACTTGCATGCAGTATATTTTAAAATATGGAAAATCAGTTGAAAGAGCAGCACTGCTTTTCTCCTGCCAGAAGTAGATTTTTTTCAGTGTACTGACTGCAAATTTATCTTGTCACTGACAGCTCCTACCAGTATCTTTTGCATATCTGTGTGTTGCATACCCAGATTTAGATCCCTCTTTCACATACATTGGACTTTCAATCAATGTTTCTACTGAAATCAAGGACCCAGGAAGGGAGTATAGGTAAGGCAGAGAAAGCTGGAGGTCAGCTCAGCTGCTCTGACTGGCAGACTGAAATATTTGCACTTTCCTCTCTGGTGTGCCTACGTTTCACCAAATTGTTTAGACTTTGCAGCCTTTGTGTAAAGGGAAAATTATCTGCCCTTGATTAGTCACCGTGTGTGTGTGTGTGTAAGTATCTAAAGGCTTACCTTAGTCCTGTTGCAGAGCTGATTGTTGAAACAAGATCTTTTAATTCCTTGAAACTAATTTTTCTCTTGGCTGAGAACCGACATAAGACATTTCATGATGCTGAATGAAGCTCTTCTTTTTTCTCTCTGCTTCCACTTTTCTCTGGCATTTCATTCAATATTTACAGGGGTTCAGACTAAAATTGGGGGTCCTTCTTCCTTTGTTTGCCGCTCCTACCTCAAATTCTGCTTCATGCAGAACTGACAGGATCAGCACACACAGCTCTGTCTCCAGTGATATCCAAGTTTCCTGGGCATGCCCTGTGTCCTCACACAGGAATTTTGCCAGCGCCAAAGGATGGCTTTTGGCATTTCTTTCATTTCTGGAGTTGCTGTATGGTGCACACGGACTGTGCCACTCTGATATGTTCGTGTTATGTTAAAACAGCTCTTCACAAATTGCCTTCAGAGCAGGTTTAAAATGTGACGGAGACTTGGGCATGGTTGGACTGGCAATTACAAATATAACTGTGTATGGCATGTCACTTTGTGTCACCTCCTTTTGAGTGCTCAGACACACGGATAATATTGCAGCTAAAAATATGGGCCTGAAAATAACAATGTAAGGCTCCTACCAGTGAAGAATGCAGGAATTTAGCCCCAGCCATCACTCCAAATCCTTTGGATTTATGCTGGTACTTGGTCATGGCCGCTCAGCAACTTCCCTGGATTTTTGCCAGGAAGATGGCTAATGGAACAATCTTTTTATGATCTGTTTAGCTAAATGGCTGTAATAATGTGGGATATTAGAGTAACAGATGCTGTTGACCATCCTGCGGTAGATCAAAGTTTGCATATACAGGAACTATGCACTTCCTCTCAGAGTCATGCATATAATTTGGAGCTTCTCATTTGTTGCCATGGCATTATATTATCAGAACAATGAGAAACAGAAGTGGTGATTTTAATGAACCAAGTCAAAAGTGCCAGTCTGCAAGAGTCTCAGCTCAGAGCCTAAGGAATGGTTCTTGGGTGCCAGTAGTAACACAAAAGGGTGCTCTGTAGGTGGCTGTCAGACACTGGTGGCATCTGAGGATTTCCAAGGCTTGAAATACGAATCCAAACTTGCTAGAACTGCCCTGTGTCATAAGACTGGGGGCATGTTTGGCTCATATTGCTGTTACAATTTGATGTGACCTCAGACTGTGGTCCCTGAAGGACAAATGGCCAACACCTGGAGCTGGCATTTGCATCCTGGGATTCACGGGCTTGAGTCATTCTGCTTTACCTGGCCCATGCAGAGCGTGGTGGTGGCTGGCAGGTCACTCACCTCCGGATTCCACAGCGGGCTTGGAGGTGAAGGGAAAAGGGAGAGATGGAAGTGAAGCATCCAGCTGCTGACTCTGACTTGGCTTGCTTCTGGGAAGCTTTTTGTGGAGACAGAACAAGGTACTTCAGTTTTCCTGTGACTGACCAGTGTGAGATCACTCAAGGTCTGGAGAGACTTAAGCCCCAATCTCCCTCTGCCTGACTCAAAAGAGGGATTTGAAGCACATCCATCTCTGAGGTGGGTGCAACTGAGCTGTTTCAGACACGTATTAATTTTGTACATTTGAATTTAATCTACATGACAATAACACCAACATGAGGATAATCTCTGAATCATGAGGGCATTATAAGTTGACAGTACGTTCCCTAGAGACTAAAAAATGCCAATTATATGGGCATGACTTGAAGAATAAGATCTATGGGAATAAATCATACAGAATCTTAATGGACTGTTCAGAAATTGTAAAATCTACTCCATTAGTGTAATATCCTACTGGCATTAGATAAGTTGTGTAATTGGCTTGGCTTTATGTTTGGAATATAGACTGTTGGGTGGTTTGAACATTCATATATTGATATGATTAATTATGGTGCAAATGATTTACAGAATTACCCTAAGAGCGTGAAACAAGCTGTTATGACCTAATAAAATTATATGCCAAAAAAAGAAAATAGCATCGTTTCAAGTCAAAGACTCAAACTGAAAAGGCAGCTTTTGTCCACCATTGAAGGTGTAGTGGATGTAGGACACAAACTTTGTATCCTTTGAGAAAGGAATTGCTGAATGAAAGCCTGACTGGCTTTCATCTGTGTTTGTTACCTGCAGAGGTGGAGAGCTCTCCTTTGTGTGGCTGGGCAATGAATGAGCTGTTCATAAACACCCTTCTCATGTGTGGAGTTCAAGTGAATTTACCAGGCATGTGTTGCTGCGTGAGCAGCAAGGACAAGGGACCAGGCTTTTGTAGCTCTGTAACATCTGGGAAATGTCAAAACCCAGATACACTCCCTTGATTTCATAGCTGGATTTTTTGAAAATATTTTTTATAATTGATTCTGTAGGTGTGTATAAAATTAAATAGGCTACTCAGACTCGTTACTCTGAGCTAAGGAAGCTGCCTCACACCGAATGGAATGCTTTTGGAAATCTTGAATGTCATGTTTGACTTCAGTTATAGTCATGGGGAGTAGGAATAGATATTAGTATCTGCTTACTGTCATGTAAGGAGAATGAACAGTTCTGGTTTAAATCCAAACTTACTTGGATTTTGTTAAAGACAAATATTTTTATCTTCATCTGTACTTTACCCTGCACTGATCAGTTGAGGTGACAATGCAGTACTCTAACCTGAATTTGCCTGAAGACACAAGCCATACTTTGATGTTGATTAATAAATTTATGTTCTGTTGACTTTGGAGATCAGTCATATCTCCAGTGTCTAAATGTGCCTGTTTTTTTTCTCCCAGAGGTTGTCTAAAAGGAGATTCTGGAGTTTCAAATGTGCCACAAACATAGAGTTGTGTGTATGTGCTTCACTTTCTTTTTTGTAGTTTTTATTTTCCCCCCATCCTCAGCTCCCAAGAAGTTAATATACCTTGAAATGTGTGATCTCCCAGGAGAGGCCTGAGAGTGTCTTTGACTGATATTGTGATAGGAATGGCAGTGTTTGCTCCAGAGACTCAATTCCAGTCAGACAGCTACTGATGAACAAACCACTGCACAAATCAACAACACGAGGGAAAAATGCAATATATTGCAAGGTCCTGTGTGATCTGGAAATCTTTGTTTTAACTGTGTTCTGTCAGACTGATGTATGCTGATACCAGAGTGAATGATGTGTGCATTGCTTGGTGTGTGCAGAATGTAGAAAAGCCTTTTTCCATTACATCATGGTTTTTGGACCTCTCTTCTTGAACGTTTTCTGCATCCTCATTTTTTTTTTTCCCATCTTACTTACAGAGCATGTGACTAAGTAATGGTGTATCAGAGATGCTTCAGTAAGTCAGAAACATGTTGGAATTGTGGAGTGACACCCGGTGCAGTGTTGGACTGCTGGTCTTAAAGTGCTGGTGTGCACTGTGGAGAGTGGGAATTGGAGATGGAGGAGCACTGCTGCTTACCTGGCAGCCTCAGAGCTGGCAGCAGACTTCTGCTTTCCAGTCACTTCAAAATGTTACACTGATGATAAACAGCTTTTGAAATGGAAACCTTAGATCAGGAGGCAAATAACGGATGAATATTGCATTAAAGTGCAAAAAATGCTCTCTTTGCAAACCACGGGGAGATAGCTTAGAGCATTTCATTTGAACTCCAGAATCTTTTTCACTTAGACCATTTTCTAAGCAGTCAAGCTAAACTGTGTGGGTTTTAAACTTCAGAGTAAGATGAAGATGTATGGGTGTACAGTTGCACAGCTGGGCATTGGAAAGGTCCTTCACTGGAGGAGGAAAACATGTTTGTTCTTCAGTTTTATTTATTTATTTTTAGCAAGAAGCAAACTTTGTCTGAAAACTCAAAATCATGCAGTATTTTTCTAAGTGAGTTCATGTTGTGCATGCTGTCAAGATAGAAAGCAAGCCAGTTATAAAGCTTGGTCTTTGAAGCTAAATCGGTTTTCAGAGGTGAGCTTTTATGTGTTGTCTTAGCTTTGTGTGCAGGGATTTTTTTTTCTGGCAAGGTACCTTCTTAAGAGAAGACAATTTAAGTGATAATTCATGAGTATCCACATCACCAACACACACTGGCATAGACATTTGTGTCCTCAGGTCCTTAGGCATTGTCCAGCCTTCTGTGTGAGTGAGATGAGTTATATTTGGGGGCTTCTGACTTTTGCTGAATATGGGATATTAATTTGGTGTCCTAGTCCATAGTAGGAGTGTTCCTGTTTCATGGTGATTGTTTTTGTAAGGTTTACATGGGCTGTCCCTCCTCTCAGACCTTGATGTCTTGCATTCCGTGAGGTATTGCTGGTGAGCTTCTGACCCATCAGTTCATCCATGTGAGTTCATTCCTGGGGTTTGGGGGATGCCACCAAGTGCTCCCACCCAGCAGGCTTTGCTTGGGGGGTGACCCTGAGGCCCAGACAGCTCCCTACAAACTCCCCTGGGGCATTGGAGCTGGAGAGGGAGACCAGCCTGGGTGATGCTGGCCCCAGAGAAGGTGACACGAGGGAGCAAGGAGGCTGTGTGTGCTGGTTCTGTGACTGCCTAGATGTGCTGCTATCACATCCACCAAGGGTGTCTGATAGGTGTGACGCTCTGAAATGCACTTATTTTCACAGGATCACACAGAATAGTTAGGTTGGAGGGGATCTTGTTGTAGATAAAGTTCTAGGTGGGTTTTTAAGGATTCTCATCCATCAGACAGGTGGTGATTTCTATAAAGCATCGTGGCTGTGCTGTGCCACACAGAGCCAGCCTGGGCTGGCTCTGGTCTGACACGGAGCTGAGCTGCAGTTAAACAATCTCTCCTGAGCAGCCTTATTCCTGATGGTAGGGAAAAGGAAATCCTTTAGTGTACAGCTGTAATGAAGCTGGTGCCTAAAGAGGCCAAGCTAGAAACAGAGACTTGACAGGAGTAAGGGAATAAAGGTGGATATTTATTTGAAAGGCCTTCAGAGGCACACCCTGGGCAGGCCAAAGGCTGCACCCAAGATGGACCCCGAGTCACGAGTTCTTCACACTTTTAGAGCTTTGCTCCATTTGCATCTCAACCCAATTTCACCAACTAAACTTCAGCTAATGATGGAATTTCCCCTCAGCTTGCCCCCCTTCTCAAGATGCTGGGTTACACATTTTGGGCCTAGGCCGGGCTGGGTGTCCTTGGAGAGCAGCCTGGAGAGGCTTTGTTCTGTCTGTCTCAGCATGAGAGAGCAGCAGCTCACAGGCTACAGGGCACTGCAGAGTTACACACTGGGAATACAGCATTGGAAAAATATAGAAGTTAAAACCTAATGCATCAAAGCAGGATTCACTGCCCTCCATTGTTTGGGGTGGGAAGAAACACTTGGTATTTTTTTCCAATTTTTAAATCCCACATCTCTAGGCATTCTCTGCAGTGTACTTACTCTGTGTGTGAGCAAAGCTGCTTCTTGTTGACTGATCTGTAGCTGTTGGTTTAGCTCCTGCCTCTGTCATGGGATGGGTTCTTCTCTGGGATCTGTTCTTTTGGCAGCAGTGTTTCATTCCTTGACAATTTAAAAGTCAATTAAAATAATGAAGATATTGATGCACATTTCCTCATCACCTGTAGCTGCTTAATCCTGGAGTGACAGATAAGTGGTGCCCAAACAATTTGGAGTTTCCTTGAAGGCTCTCAGAGCAGTGGACTAAACTTCGTTCCTTCCTTGTAATCCTACAGCAGATGTAGGAAAGGGAAGGTCTGGTGAGGCAATATGGAATGTATTTAAATATTTATAGGTTATTTCAACTTGATTATATGTTTGCTGGGCTTTTTTGAGTTTTCTGAAGTTAACTTAATTTGTCATTTGGGAG
Organism: Pachycephala philippinensis; assembly: GCA_013397055.1. NCBI lineage: Eukaryota > Metazoa > Chordata > Aves > Passeriformes > Pachycephala > Pachycephala philippinensis. The sequence goes on along the minus strand of VWZT01005634.1, from coordinate 451,937 downwards.
AAAGGCGAGGTGGGCCACCAGGCAGTTTCTGACAGGATCCCCAGTTTCTCAGCCAGAAGCTACATGTAGTGGTTTGCTGGTGGCATCTTCTGGGAGACAGTGCTTACCCTCCTACCAGAGAATTTCTGCAGAGTGGAGCTTTGTCCTACCGTCTCGTGGCTGTGCAGAGAGCATTGCAGGCTCCTGGGACTGGGAAATGAGATTTTCCTGAGATCTCAGCACCAAGTAACTCTTGAGTGTCACTGAAGGTATTGCTGTGCCACTGCTACAGGAGCAGACAGTGTTGAATAATCTGCTGTGAGCACAGCTGCTCCAAGCCCTTGAAGGGTGGGTATAAATGCACTTCTAGGAAGTGGAAATCAAGTGTGTGCTTGGGCAGTGCTGGCCTGAAACCGTGTGAGATGCTGATACCTTCCTAAGGGGCTGTGTTGTTTGACAGGGTCTGTTCCCTGGCCGTGTCACACCTCTGTGGATAATCATTAGCTGTGTCTGAATCTTCTCCCGAGGGCATTGGGCTTCCTGTTCCTGCAGGTGAATAGCAACGAGGCATAATTGAGCCGAGGAAAGGCTTGCTGCCAGCTGTGGAGAATCCATGCCTGTTGCTACCAGTGTAATCATTAGCTCGGCCTTTGAAAGTAACTGGAAATAATTATCAGGATATTAGGTGCTAAGAAAACTTCCAGACTTCCTTTGGAGTGGTTGTGTGGCTGATTGTGTGTAACCCTTGAGAGGCGTTGAGAAGTTGTGTGCTCAGTGACACCGAGCTTTTCCCTGCAAGTGTGAAAGCCAAACAAGAAATCTTGTAATCCAGGGAGTGACTTCATCTGTTTCTTTGTTGTTGTTGCCACTACAACTTTCTCTGCAGTTCAGATAATTTCCATGTGTAATTCTTTGCCCTCTCATGGAAAGCGGAGTTGGGGAGACTTGTACAAAACACCCAGGCTGTTGTTGCATAGCCCTTGTTTGCAGTGAGCAAAGTGTTTGGATGGGTGGTACTGCAGCCTCTTCAACATCCACGTGGAGTTGCATTTGGCAGTAAAAATGTGCTGAAGTGATGCTTCTCTAGCAGAGATACTGATGTTTTGTCCAATGAAGTAATGCTGTATTTTAAGAAAAAACAGCAACAACTCAAAATTTTGAGATAGAAGTACAGCTGTAGCGGAAGATGCAGTGATTGTAGCTTTTCTGATGTTGTCACTGGAAAAATAAAAAGAAACGTGGGAAATGTGAATTAATTTTTGTTGGGTTGCTGTTGTTTGGCATGTATGATTACTTAAACTTTTTTAAAAACAGGGAGAACAGGTTAAAATTTGGCTTTTAGGTTTAAATTTTGTTCATGGTTTCTCCTCTGTTAGTATGAGGGGGAAAGGACTTAACTGTGTGATTACAGAAGCAGTTGTGTGTGCTGTGTGAGCTGGTATGATTCCCAAAGCTCAGGATGCATCCACTGAAGGAAAACTCCGTAATAAAATGAGTATACGTGCTAATTTTTTTAGGAAGAATGGCCTGTTACTTTGTGGGGGTAGGGATACTAAAACTGAAGCTGCTTCCTGGTGCAAGGGAAAACTGTGTTTGAACTGTGGAGAATTGGGAGGGGAGTTTTGTGAGTGAGCCACATCTTGCTGGATTCCACCTTTTCATGTCAGTTTGGGACAGGATCAGTTCTGATAACCAAACCCCAGTTCTGGGCAGTGCCCTGACATGTAGGTCACAGATCTCACTGGGAGATTGATGGTTTGTGTTAACTTCTGTGTATTTGGGGGCAGTAATTTCTCTTGAAAGCAGAGTTGCTCCCCTGCTTCTTCAATCCATGTATTCAGTGAGGAAAAGTAAAAGTATTAGGTAGAAAAGTTACTTTCTCCTTTTTGATTGACTGGAGTAATTAATGAAAATAAATTCCTAACATTAAAGCTGACAGAAATGTAATCTGATGTCTTGTCAAGTTCACTGGCATTACTTTGCAAGAGACTGATTGACAGCTCTGGGGAAAAAAGCTGTAATTGTATTCATATGGAACCTACAGCATTTGTCTTTAACTCATCAAGCAAAAGTTACTGAAAATGTCCCTAGACCTTTCTACAACCCTTAATGTTGAAAGGTTTTTTTATTTTTAAGGCAAAATGTCAATATAAAAGAATTTATTATCTCGGACGTGCAAAAGTGAGAAAATTCGTGGGTGCAGCTGAATGAATGAAATTTAAATTCTTCAAGGTGCTCCCAGAATACAGCTATTGTGGCAGATCTCACAGTGTCCTTGTGAAATCTTAAAGCTTTGATAGGTGGATCTATAAGAGGTAAAGCAGCAGAATTCAAATCCTCTGCTTTTTGAGGTGAGTATTGGTCTGATATTGGCAGGTGCTTCAAAAGGTAGAAAATGCTTTTAAAAGCTCCCCTTTAATTTCAGTGTGAGGCAATGGAGTTATTCCATTATTGTGTGTTGGCTGCTGGCTGAGGTTTGGGAAATGCTGGATTTGGGCTGGACTCCTTCCCTACTCTGTGACAACACAGACTGCAGGTAAAGCAATGAGAAGTTTAGTGGTACAGCATTGAAGAGTTTAATATAGATACTTCAGGGTATTTTTAATAGAAATAATACTGTTTTACAAGGTCTACTTTGTGTTCCTAACCCCAATGCTTGGAAATGGTGTCAATTTACTATGAAATTCTGTGATTTTTAATGCGGTTCTTGAACATTCGTAACTAACCTTTACTTAGCAGAAATAAGATGGAGCCTGTCCCTAGTATGGGTTCTGTCCTTCAGATGAAATATCAAACCAATGTCCCTCTTGCTCTAAAGAAATAGTTCCTTTGGAAAGGGGGAGTGATGAAGTGGATGGGCCAAGAGTCCCCCTCTGTCAGGTTGTAGCAGTGAAGGCTGCCTGACAAATAATACAGTGCTGTTCTGCTGCTCTCTTCGGGTCCCAGCCCTAAACTAATTGGGAGAATGGGATCCTGACCTGTGACTGGGCATCCTGCAATCCCAATAATCCATCTTTTTAGCAGTCTCTAGTGTGTGTTTAATATTTGAAGCCTTAAGTCAAATGTAAAAAGCTCCTTTAATAGTTGTCAGCTAAATACTTCTTTGTTGGCTTTTATGCTACTTCTCACTAGACATTTAGAAACCAGAGTAAGTTTAGAATGAGGTTTGTATTTTTATTGCCTACCTGGAAGAAATTCAGTAAGTAATTAGAAGATGTAGTACTGTGTGTTGTTGGGGAGAATCTTTAGAACTTAGCATTTCCATATAATCACTAACTCAATGATATCCTTACAAGTAGGAAAATGTTTTTTCAGTTCATGCAAGACTTTTCCATTTGATTCAATAGCTATTTCTGATTGCAAAGTACGTTCTCTTATTTTGCATAAAGAATAATAGTAAATAAATTTGTTGCCTTCTGTTATGTATCTTCTCTAAAAGTTTCAGCCATCTGAGCCCTCAGCTTGTTGTATTGCGTGTATTTGCTTGTATTGAATGTGTTCCAGCTCTTCATTTCCCAAGGCATGTGAAATTGGTGAAATTCCATGGGAAAGGATTGGTTTTGGGCATGTAAACATAGTGTCGAGACTTATTAAAGTTTGGGAAGTGCAAGCACTTAACATCTGTGGGAGTGAAACATATCCATGTATGCTCGTGCGTGTTTCTCAAGGCAATGTGTTGTGGTGGGACATCAGAAGATTTTTTTTTTTGAGGTCAGGTTTCCCCCAAGAGTTTTATCCATGTAAAGGAAGTCGGGAGAAAACAAGTCTTCTGTTATTTCCTGGATTATATATATTTACCTCCTAGAAAAGTTACGCAATAAATAAAGAAAGGCTTGGCCTGGCCGAGGTTGATGGAAAGTTCCAAAGGAAATGTCTGTGCATGGTTAGTGCTTTTGTTGAAGCTCTTGTTGCACTTGCTAAAAAGAGAAGTAAACCTGTAAACAAACAAGACAAGCTTAAGTCAGGCTAAACATCGAGATTTATTTCCAATTAATCAGGTATTCATTATGAAATGTGTAATTTGCAAGTCCTTCTTGCAACAAGACAAACAACAACTTCCACGGAAAGCAGCGGATTTAAGTGTATTCACCAGTGTCCCAAACATTCAGTTTTCCAACTTGCATCCTGTCCTTCAGCCAGTAACCAAACCTTAATGTGATGTGCTAATTGGAAAATGTTTTGTGTTCTCCCTGTTCAGCTGTTCCTCAGTTTGGCCGAGCCAGCCCACGTTTTTCCCGTGAGGCTTTTGCACGTGGCTGTCCAGCCAAGCTCTGTCTCCAGCCGGCCCCTTCAGGCATCAGTGGGTGTCCCGTGGGTGGTTGTTGAGATTTCCACCAAAACTCTCAGTCCCAAATACTGAGGGATCAGAAGAGAAGGATCCTTGTCCCCGAGGGCAGGATCTGTGACTGACAAGCAGAACAGTTTAGCTCCTTGAGTTGAGGGGCTGCCAAATCGCTGAGAGAACGGGGCTGGTACTTGATGGTGTAGGGATTGTTTGGGTGTGGGGGTGCTGGGCACAGGGGCTGTTGGATTTGTTTGCTTTGATTAGTGGGGAAAGGGATTTGTAGGAAGGCAGTTTGTCTCACAAAAAATTGCTTTTGCTGAGAACCCTGTAAGAAATTACTGTAAAAGTCAGTGTGCTGTGAAGTCCTCCTCCTTCCCACCATCCTGCTGCCACTTTCTTATTTATAGAGCCTTTCCCAAGAACCTTTTTGTAGTCCCACTCCTGTGTGTGTAAAAGCGCTGGAGAAGCAGCACACGCTGCTTTTTGCTTCTGTACCATCCTCAGGGAGAAAAGGAGCCTTTTTTCAAGTGGCTTTGATAAGCTGTGGGAAAGTTTTGTCCTTGCTGGTGTCCTTTAAAATATTTTTTGCCGAGGGAGTGAACTTTGAAGTAATTAATTGGACCTTGAAAATCAAGCGATTATCATCCAGATAGCGTGTCTGAGATGTATGTCTGTGTTCAGAGAGCAAAGCCTCAGATGCTTAACATTTTCAAATGCCATTGTAAGTAAACAATCCTTGGAAGTGTTTGCTGGAGATGTCACTGCCAAATTAAGGTAAAAATTGTAGAATCATAGAACAGGAGCTCCTGAGGTACCATGAATTAGGGAATTTCTTCTGGAATGTTTTCAGAGGGTTCAGTAGGCTATATAGGGATTCTCTGGCATGGGGGGAAGGGTGGGTTTAACAGGTAGAATAGCATAAAAAAAGTAAAAAAAAAAAAAGCAGAATGCATAAATAGAGATGTGATGATCACTGGAAGAGCCCAACACTGCTGGTGTAACTTTCTCAAGTGACAAGGGTGGGGAAATGAAGCGACAGGTGACAGAGTCCTGACACTTGCAAACAAAATCTGTCTTTTTGACCAGCAGAAAGTGCTGTTTGTCTCTTGAATGGTTTGGCGACATTTCAGATCTGTGTAAATAATTTCAGCAGGTATTTTTAGAACAGCCACAGGGATTGATGGCAGAGCTTTTACCTGAAGATTTCCAGGTAACTCTCCAAGTCAAAATGGTAGAAATAATTATTCAACACTTTTTTTTTTTTGCTGTTCTGTTGACAGCTTACTCAGGAATATTTTTGGTCATCTGATAGTTCAGATTAGAAACACCAAGGCTTGCAAAGCTCTCTTAACTCCTTTGAGTTGTGTCATTTGTGTCCATAATCCTCGTCAGTGCCAGAATTAAGTTTATAATACTCATCCTCAAGTACTTTGAGCAGTGTTTGAGCTCTTATTTACGGGAAGATAAGTGCTCCTTGAGTGTCTCCAAACTTGGACTGGATGTGGAGTACCAGATTTAAATGCAGCCTTGTACCGACACTAATAATGTTGTTGAACTATTGGGCATCAGCAGAGCTCAAATCCTTGCTCGTTCCTTTCCTGCTCTCCCTACAGCACAGTAAATGTCAGGAATTATCCCCACATTATTTTAAATGCCAGTGCTAAGGCCAACTGTCTTTAAATGCCAGTTCTACTTAAACTTACAGGTATTGTCATTGTGTTTAGGCTAGAAGGGATTTTAATGAAACAATGACCTGTGGCTCCATGAAAGTTTAAATAAGTGATTTCCTTTGCCAGTAACAGAATCTCATTTACCCTCATGTGTGTTTCCAAAGAAATATTAATGCTTGCAATACAAGTTTTAATACAAGTTTTGTACCTTTATGGAGGTGTCTATTATATAGATGAGAAAATAATGATTTAGGATGGTGAAGTCAAATCCTCAAGGTATTTTAGAAGTTTCTTTCAAGATTGCCATTCTAACTTTTTAAATTAAAACTATTGCTTTTGAGGAAAAAAATAAGCTAAAATGAATCCTGAGCAGACTTTTGTGGGAAGCAAGCCACTGGCTATGTTCAGTCATCTGCCTGGTGTCTTTGGTCTCTCCAGGGTGTTGCTGGAATATTTTCAGATTCTGGAAGTGTTGTGATCTTCTTCTACATGAAAAATGCACAGGTTATTTACCTGTGCGTGCTGCTTTTCCTCAGCCTGCGTTGGATGGCCAAAGAGGGCCACCCTAACCCAATCCTCTTCTACTTGATAGGGTGATTTCATGAGATATGTATGTTCAAATTTAGGAGGAAGTGCTTTTAGGGAGGAAAGACAGGTAGGATATTAGATTTCTTTGGGAATGTGTGTCCTGTGAGATGCTGGTTAGGTCACAAAAGAATCCCCTTTTCTGAGGAGCAGAGGGGATGGAAGGACATGTTCCTTTGGTCATAAGGACAGACAGTTCTGCAAGCTCTTGTCAGTTGGAGCAGCAGCATCAAAACACACATGGAAAATGTTGGGATTTGTGCAATGTAAGAACAGGCTGAGGTGCTTCTGCTTCATTCAGTAGTGAGATGCTTTCAGCAGAAGGAAATAACTCTCCTGTCATTAATGTTCTGGACTAAAAATATTATTACTTCTTCAACAGCAAGCACTCTCAGATTTTTCTCTATACACAGTCCAGGTGATAAGGTGGAAGAGAAAGGAAAAAGTGGCACAAAATGTGGAATGTTTGGTGTGCTGGCAATGCAGATGTGTCCTGCATCTTACCTGACAAATTTCTCTCCTGACTGTCACAGATACTCTCTAGGCCAGTCTCCATTTGCGTTTCAGTTTGTGTTCTCAGTTTCTAGGAACTATTCATTCCCTCTGGACACAGACCAATCTTGACCTTTTAAATGTAGCTATTTCCAGAAATTAAATTTTCTTACTAGTTTTTCTTTCTTTGTTTGCTCCGTGGCCTACCTGGCACTTGTAGGCCATGATTTAGTTCTTTCCTGTTTTAGCAAAAGCAGCTCCAAAGAACATGGCTCATTGTTTTCTGGATGTGGTGTGAAATCCTCTGCTTTCATATGCAACTGTAATATTGGTAATACAAAGTCCTCAATTACATCAGATTGATGCATTCACTTCTGTGATCCCATAATTCTAGATGAGTCTGATGCTGAAAGGAGGGACTGGACAGGCTTGCAAATTTGGTGTCCAGTCACTGTGTTCAGAGGGATGAGGTAAAAGTGTTCTCAAAACTTGTGAGGCTTTGGGAGGGTGAGGTCGTGTGTGGGCTACCTTGGGTTTGTTTTGCTTGTCCCCATAGGTTCTAGAGCAGCCACATCGCTCCTAATGGGCCCTGGGTGTCATCAGTTCATTGCCCCAGAAGTGCCTTAAAGGACATTTTGGATAGGGACTGATGACAGCCCAGTGGTGTAGCAAGAGCTGCGTTAAAGCCTGACCTAATGTGGTTTTAAGAGCTGCGTTAAAGCCTGACCTAATGTAGTTTTATAAGCACGGGAGGTCATTTGAAGCCAGTGCTGCAGTATTTGTGTCCAATGCTTCCTGGGATTGGTGAAAAGTGATGAGTTCCTGGTATTTATTTTCCTGCACTACTTCTTCCTGTGCCTTACCCTGCAGGGAGCTGCTGTGCCTGTGCAGGGTTCAGGATCTCACTGCCAGAGCCTGGCAAGCCCCTCACCTTCAGTGAGGCTTTGCTCTTGTGGAAATCAGCTTCAGATCGAGTTCAGGAAAGGGAAAACCCCTGAGTTCCTTTACTGCATGTAAAATTCGCACTATTACACATCCAGGCTTCAGCCTAGTTGCTTCAATGGCATGTCCTTATCAAATTGTTAATTGTCTGATAACTTCCAAAATGCTTGTTCCAGAGGGAAGGAGGCTGCTGAGTTACACAAATAGGGGATTACTTCCACAAGTGTCCTTTCTGGTGGTGTGTGTTGGTATTCATTCTTTGCTTGCATCACTCTGAGAAGTGACAGTTTTCTGAGGCACACACAGCTCTGTCCTTGAGCTAAAATAAAATGTTATTCCCAGAACGTCTGCTTTGCTCACAAGTCTTGACATCACCAGAAAAAGACGTTTGCATCCACAGACCTTAATATTGGCTTTCACATCAGTTACATGACATATCGTGTGAATGGTTTTATGCGTTGAAATTTGTTCAGCTCCTTGATGCTGAATGCTTAAAAGATCATTTCATGGCATTATCTAAATCACTTATCCCTGTGGTCTATCCCCAGCAGCTGTGCATTCTCTCGCCAAAATGGCAGGAAGGTCTGAGGGGAACTTTGGAAAAGGCTGAAAGAAGGATTTGTGCTGGTAGTCTGGATGACAACTGTTCTATCTACCTTTCTATCTGCTTCCCAGTGATTAAATTGACAGGCAACAGTCAGTCAGCTGACTTGGCCAACTAATGAACATGGTGCAAGTAGCAGAAGCTGAACTGTTTGTTCAAAAATTTCAATTTCATGTAACATCAGCATGAAATTTGCTGTTGCTGTCTCTAAGGTTGAGTGCACCATGGATTTCAGATGGTACTGGCAATAAGTGATCATCAGAGATTAATTTATGAAATATTTTTGAAACGTGGCTGAATAAGTTACTGCCAAAGGCATTTCTGTTATTTTGTGCCACTTCTGATCTCTACTTACTTGGAAGTACTGAACTGTCCTGGTGTATTTGTGAGCAGACTCATCATGCAATACTTTTTCCCTGACATCTATGTTCCACTTAGTGCTGTTGCCTCTGTAATATAAGGAAAACTGGTGTGAGAACAGAACTGGGTTTCAGAGTTTTTCCAATTTCTACTGTCTGATGCAGGCTGGTCCCTTAGGTACGTAATAAGTCACATTCCTTACAGCACAAGAAATAAGTAGTGTATTAACCATTAATCTAAAATGGCAGTTGAGACATTAATTGCCAACTATGAGGATTATTGGATACTTCTTTCAAGCACTTTAAATAATGTCCTGTTTTGGCAGGAAAGACATCTTTCCTTTGTATTGTGCACAGCCACTATAGCTGCAAGGACAGTGTAAAATCATGTTTTTGAAATGTGCTTTATGTTCTTTAACTCCTGTAGCTCACCTAGGCAAAGCTTTCTTTTATACTTGCAGTGGAAAATACCTCTGATGCTAAAGTTAATCTGTCAATGACACGATTATTAAAATGCTCTGTTCGATTAAAGACATTCTGATTTCAGATCAATGTTTGTAAAAATAAGTCTTAGGCATGGAGTTGCCTCAAGATCAAGAAGTATGAGCCCGGAGTTGGTTTGTGCGAAGCTGACTTGAGTGATTGTTTATTTCTTTGAAAATTGCTTTTTATATCCCATAGACACAATTAAAGCTGCATTTATTGGAATGAACAGCCTTGCTGCCATACAGGTGGAAGACAGATTATAAAGACATATGTGATACTGTAGTGAAGCCCCCGAGAATGAATGATCTAATCAGGATGAAATCAAATTGTCTGGGTGCTGTAATGAGAAGACTCAGGTTTGCTTTTATCCCTCCAGCTAGCTGGGAACGCTCCGGGCTGCATTTTGCAAGGGGAGATTGTGCTATCATTTGGAGATCATTATAGCAGCAACAAAGAGAATGCAAGCTATCTCCAATTTATTTTGGCCCACTTAGTCCAGCATTTGATGTATCTGATACATTGTTTACACTGTGAAGTTTAAATATTTTATCTGTTACATTTAAATGAAAATAAACAGCCTAAAAGGAGGGAAAAGGCGTGATAAGTAAATACTTGGGGGAAAATATTCCTCTGTTCTTACAGCACTTTAATAAGGAAGGGAAAAAAATAATGCCTGTAATTGCATTCTTGTGATGTTTCTTTTATACTAGTTAGCTCCTCTGAAGAGCAAGTTAACATAGTGCCTAATTCTAGAATTCTACAGCCCATGGATTAGGGGAATACAGGATTTTCCATGCTGTCAAATGGATTTAGCCTGTAGCTGTGACAGTCCTGTAGCACACCTTTAGGAAGGTAGGTGCCAGTTGGATCCACTCTGCTCTGGGAGCTTCTGCAGGTCAGGGCCTCACTCTGCCTTTGCTTTGGCAGGAGAGCGGAGGCAGGAGGGCAGAGATCTTCTTAATGCCATGGCTTCAACATGGAATTCCTGCCTCTCCACATCCTCTGGGTGAGCCCAGTGGCTTGCCAAGCTCTGGGACCTCCTCTTGGCCTGTTCAGCTTCTGTCCCCAGGGAAGGGGGATCCCACGGGGCCAGCCCCGTTGGCTGTGGGCTTCTGCTGGGAGCCAGGACAGAGGGTTTTTAATTGCTGGCTGGTCACTCTGCAGGAACTAACATTTAATGGCTTGCACTGCAGGAGTATAAAGAGAACTCATGGAGAACCTGGATACTCGTACTCTTCATGGCTATGAGAGTTGTAACTTTCAAACAAGTTCCTTTCTTTCAAGATACTAAAGCATAGAAAAACCCCATCCAGTGTTAATGCAATATATTAGCAAAAACTTCAGCATTTAAAAACATCCAGGACTCTCATACTGAATTCTCATTTAACTTAAAGTGTTCATGTATTAATGCTTAGTTATTACCGTTTTCCATATAAGTTGTATACACATGAAACCAGGCACTTACAAGGCAAAATGAAGTCTGGATTCTGAGGTTGTATGGATGTAGGACTGCAGCTTAACATTTTGAGATAAAATGTTACTATTTTTGGAGTCACTTCGCTTTCCCAGAAGCAGAAGTTATTTAGTAAGCTATGAAGCCATCAGATTTATAAGACTATCCAAATGCAACTCCAGTTTTTAAATATGCTGTTTGTACAGCTAGAAAGGCTTCAGACTCTGCTGGGAATACTGGCAGTGGCTTCAGCGCCAGGCGGGCATAGGCTGATGTTTGCCTGGGTTTTTCACACATGGCCTAAAACCCTTTGGGGTTTTATTTGCTTGTTCCTGGCCCTTAGAAGCCTGTAGGGTTTATTGCTGCCAGGTTCTCTCTGGTAGGGTCTTTCATACCAGGCTTCTGGAAAACATCACGCCTTTTTCACAGCAAATTTAATAAATGTGTAAATAATATCTTTGGTGCTGAGCACCACTGTTGTCTCTAGAACTGCCTGCAGACTTTTCTGAGGAAAAAATGTGATAATCTTCAGAAGGCACATGCCCCTCAAGCTTGGAAATAAATGGCTGATTGCAGTGATGGGTTTTGCTACCAAAGCTTCTAAATACATGCAGGCCTCACATGGGTGAAAATACTTGGAGCCAAACCCCCATAAGTCATTCCAAGTTCTCTCCTCAGCGAATTTGTCTTGCTTTTCTTTTTAAGACCTCAACATCAGCCATAACAGAGAACAAAGTATGTGTGTTTTCAAATTATTGGATGGATAATTTCTTCAGTGACTGTTAATGAGCAAAATGTACTGAACATCTGGTGTTCAGGCTGCGTTGGATGTGTAGGGCCTCAGTTATGTAGCTGTTCTCCCTGTTCATGTGAGTAACTCCTGCCACAGCTGGGGTTTCAGTTCAAAGACTTGCAAGTTCAGGTCTCATTTTCAAGAATCTCCAGCAGTATCACTTGAATTCAAGATTTCTGTTTACTTCAAGTTAAATAAATCATTCTCCTGAAGTGCTCAGGGAAAAGGCAATGAAGGCAAGTTCACCCTGGTTCTCTGAGCCTGAGAGAAGAGTGCAGGGTGTATTCCTGCCACCTGGGCAGATGAACACATGGAATGAGTTAGAATTAAACTTTATAGCATCACTACTGCTGAGGGATTGTTGCTGTCATGGACATTTTGTGATGCAGCTCTGGCAGGGTGATGTCTGTTCAGCCTCTGAGTTACTCAGAAGACTTAAAAACTGGGACTGGTTTTTGTTGAGCCTGAACTAATCAGCATCTCTGAGAGACACCATGTACTTGCCTGGGCTGGGTACAGCACTGACAGAAACGAGCAGGATGCCCTCTTGGAAATTCAGGGGAACTCTCTGGAGGCTCTGTAGGCATCCCCCCAGCACTGACCTTTCAGGAAGGAGGAAAGAACATTGGGGAGATGAAACACACCTTTCTGCTCCTTGCCCCTAAAGCTTAGCAGACAAATTCAGTGCAAATTCATCTTACACTCTGGAAGACCGTGAATGAGTCACCTCAGAATTCTTTGGCTGATGGCATTACATAAGGATGGGACTTGGAATGGGACTTTGTCTGATTGCTGCACAATTTCATGCAAATATAAAAGCTTTTTTTGATTTAACATTAGTTTCTTTTTTATCTGACACTCTTGTAAAATATTTATCTACAGTTACTTCCGTTTCCTTTTGTATGCTTGGCGATAGATTCCAGTGATGCTGCAACACTAAAACAGAATTGTTTTCTGGTTGACCCTCTTCCCACCTGTACTATATTGCTTAAATAATAATAATTAAAATGCCCAAGCACTTGTATAGTATTCTCAGAGGAGCAACTGGTAGCTTAACACAGGATCTGGGGAGTTGCCATCTTTTGGAGGGATGTAGGGTCTGACTTTACCTTGCAGGCAATACTTGAACACAGGAAGTCCAGGCTGCAAAATGATATGAAGTGAATAGAAGATGGGTACTAACCCACCTGATGGTGTTTGAAAGTAAAGACAACATCAGAAATGGGCTGCAGTAAGTAAAGGACAGCAGAGTGAGTGAACGATGTCTGTGATATCACTGCACATCTTGAACTTGTTTATTTATAGCTTGCATGTGTCATGTATTTGGAAATAGAAGAGCTATTTGGTCACAGCCCTGCAGTAGCGCATGCTTGGCAAGGTGCAATAACTTAGTGCTTTTATTTTTAATTTTTTAGTATTTATTACTTCTAGTAGTTTATAACAGTTCATTAATTTGGTTCTTTTAAGATGAGTGTGTTTCTCTCAAGACTGACAGTCATATACTGTTTCTAAATCATCCAGACACAAAGCTATCATTCTTAATTTTCTGGCCTAAACTTGAGATGTGTTGTAGCTTTGGCAAAGGGATAAATTCTGGACTGAGGCCAAGGTCTCAAGATTTTACCATATCTGGATGTCCCCTTGCCTGTGTTTGTTCCCCTTTGGCTTTCATCTTCCATCAGCTCACTGGCAGCAGCGCTGAGGGAAAGGCCAGTCTGAGTGACAGACACAGTGTTCTCAGTCAGGGCTCCCTGAGCGAGCAAGTGCCACTGTTCACGTTGGAAGTTTTGATTCCCAGAATTTGCCTCCTGCATTTGGAGAACAAGAAGGGTGGTCCAGTGGCTGTGCAGCTGATTAGAGGTGACTGGGGCTACCCAGATTCAGAGCTGGAGACAGCTCTCAGTTGCCAAGTGAGTTAAAACAGATTGTTTGCCGGCGCTCTGCTGATTTGATTAATGACCCGAATCAGCTGGCTTGGAGCATATCACTGCCAGAGTTTGTTAAACAACGAAAACAGGAAACTTGTGCGTCTTGAATCTGTGTGCTACTGTGGTGTCACCAGACATAACAAAACGGGGCCTTTGCTGTGAGTGAGGAAGAGGAGGATATTTAGGAACTGATTATGCCCCAGCCACACCCAGGCCATGGACGGTGCTGGGATGTGGGAACTGGCAGGGGCCTCTGAGGAACCACCTGCTTCCTTGAGATTGCAGGGAGAGATCTCAGCTCTTGCTCTCTGCCCCAGCATATGTTTCCTGCCCTTGGGTCTGGGCCTGTGAAGAGAGCGTGGCTGGAGGAAAAGGAATTTCTGAGGTGCCCTTGGAGTGTCTCGAGCTGCGTATCAAATGTGCTGGGCAGCTGGGCTCCCTTCTTCTGCTGTGCCAGCAGGGACAAGGGGAGCAGAACACAACAGAGAAGGTGCCCTGGTTGTGGCAGATACAGGGAGCAAGTGGCAAAGAGGAGGAGGAAATTGAGTTTGTTGATGGGGAATACTCCCTATAATTTTGGCTGTGACTGTATTAGGAAATTTGCACCAGCTCTTGTGCAGGCAAACCTCTTGTGAAGCATCCCAGTCTTCCCAGGACAGCTAAGGGTGTTTGCCTCTTCCCGGGGCTGCTTCACAACAGAGCATATTCAATGTTAGCTGAAAACTTGTACCACTGTTGCAAGTGGCTGAGACTGAAGTTGTTGATGTCCGTGGCTGTGGTTTTCAGAGAGCTTTGCAAGGGTGCTGGGGCAGAAATGAGTGTGGGAGACAACCCTTCTGATCCCTGTGCCTCAGCCCTGTCCTGATGCCTTGGGCTGTTTGCTTCCACATTTATTTGAAGTTGCTGTGAGTAGAAGGCAGAGGATACTGTGGGTGTGAGTGGGTCCTTCTTTATCTCCTGTGATATAATTTTCATCTATGTTAAACATGATCACCAGCTTCTATAAAATACTTTGCATTAAAGCACACTACTAAATGCAATAGTGATGATTAAGAAATTTTCAAGGTTATTACAAGTGTAAACGCGAGAAAGCTTAAAATTATTTTTGTCAAATACACAAACGTACAGAATTAATAAATTCTTCTTATATGAACATCTGAAAGTAAGACAAATACCAACAAGTCTGCCTGCTGCTAAGCCAGGACCAATGAATTAATGAAAGAACTGGTCAGCCTGTTAGTGCAAGTACATTGAGCACTTCCTTTTCCCAGAGGAGTTTTTTTTGTGAAACAAATTCCCTGACAGACCTGACCAGCGTTTGTCTTTCTGTGCACAGTAGTAACAAGCAAGGAGGCAAAGTTATTTTTCTTGGTACCAAGTTGCAACATAACCAGGTGAAAAAGTTTTATTTCTAGGCTTTTAACCAAAATATTCCTCTCTTTCAAGTTTTAACTAAGCATTTTCATTTAAGCTTTAATAGTCTTACTGTTTGGGTTTTTTATTTGAATAAGTGGGTAGTTCGGATCAGTATTTTGCTTGGATAGGTGTGGCTTAAATCAATGAATGTTTTCTGGTATTCATGTCGGATTCAAGAGCAGCCAGGCAGTAAAGCAGATTGTTGTACAGGATCAGGTGGAGAAGATTTCCCCATTCACCATTCCAAACACACATTCTCACAATTCTCCTGGTAGATGTTTTACAGCTGTGTAAATACTCAATTTATGTGCTGCTGCTTATCTTGCTTGCTTGCTCCATTTTTAAAACCATAACACTGATCTTAATTCTGTGTATAATGTCTTCCTACCAGCTCAAACAACTCCATCCCCTGGGTTCATGTTTCTAATTGCAGCTTTAGATCAACTCTCTTCAATGTAACATTTCTTTCCTTTTGATCTTGATGCCTACTTCGAATATGTTGTAATTAAATACGCATCAGCCACATCCTAAGCATTCAGTCTGGAGAACTGCTGTAAAGCTGAAATTGTTCTCTGTTCCTAGTTCAGTGAGCCAGAAGGTCTAAAGAAAAGCTGATTTTGTTTATACTGTCATTTGAGGTGTTACAATAATATTGAGCCTGCTAATTTCAGTTTTGTTGTTTTAAGAGCTATGAACTCGTATCAGACTGCAAGGGCAGTTATCAAAGCACTTAAATAACTTGTAGATCTATCCAGCAGCTTAGTTTTGGATGTGGCTGTTATGGGAAGATGTAAAGAAAATGCAGAGTTGTGGGATGTACCTAATTCTGTGCTGCTGTGCCTCATTTCTTCATGACGCATGAGCACCTGACCGCAGGATCTTCATCCCAGTAATGGATGTGCTGATCCAAGCAGTGCCTGACTCCTTGCTCAGGAGTGCAGGGAGTGATGGGGAGTCATTTACTATTTATTATCTGATAAGACACCTGAATGTCTGTAAAGCACTTGATATGTTCTGGTGCAGGTGGAGACTGACAGATTCATGTGGTGCATTAAGGTACTGTAAAAATGTATTTATATGCCCTGCATGCTTAAAATCTGTCCTGGGAAGAGATATTTCTCGTACCACTCTACTGAGAGACCTCTCCACCTTTAGTGCAATGCTGTCTGCAGGGTTTCTGTGCAAACGTGGCAGAAGGGCTGAGGTTTAAAACTTGTCTACAAAAAAAAGCTATACTTTTGGAGTGTTAGCAATTACCTGAGACCTCATTCTGGATTCTTCATCTTCATTCTTTCCCTGCCAGGAAGAGTTATAGAATCCAGTGTCTTAACTCTTGAGATAGCACATGTCAAAACATCCTTTCATCCTGACCTGCCTTGTCTCTGCCTCAGAGATGTTTGATAATGATTTAGCCATTATTGTTTGACTTTCCTGAACTGGTTTGCATGAGAGGCTGGAGAAGATGTTAGAGGCCGTTTATAGATAGGAATATGCTTTATATATGGATCATGGGAGTGTTTATATATGCTGCTAGTGAAGTTACTTGGCTTTAAAGCAAAATCAAAAGGTACTTCAGACCCCTCTTCCCACCCCCTCAAATGCTGCATTTGATGTCACTCATAAAATTCTAAAAAAGGGTGTTTTTCTGGTCCTTTAGCATAACTCACTGAAATACCACAGTAAAAATACTCTTTCCTCTGAAACTTGGATGACTTTTCCAGGGAGCTCATTTTAATTTAGTGATTTCTTCACATTAGCACGTGGAATATTGTAATGTGAGAAAGTGAAATTTCACTTAATCAGGTTAATAGTGTTAAAGGTATAGCCTTCCTAAAGGGTTAGTGAATGGAAGAGCACATGGGAAAACTAATGTAAGTTGATTTTTAAAGCAGCTTGTTGCACTGCACTAAAACTCCGTGTGGATGCTTTTCTTCACCATTAAAGTGGCCTAATTCAATTGAGTTTACTTCCAAACTTAAGTAATGAAATCATATTAAAGTCACTTTCATTCTGAAGGAAGGCATCCATGTAGAATTTAACTAATCTTCTTTAAGTCCTCTGTTAAACTAATGCCAGTTGACTTCCCAGAGCATCCCTGCAAAGTCATGTCCTGAGAGATGGAAACCTTGTCTGAGAGCTTCCCTCAGCTTCAGTGCCAATTTTATTTCAGATAAATGTGGCAGTCAGGCCCCTCTGTATAACTGTATAGTGTGACAAAAATGCAAATATGTAATTAATTTCTACCCTGTAGATATGCTTGCTATATCCTAATTTGGTTTAATACTGAGTTAATGAAGCTCTGAAGAAATGTTTTTCAAGTAGGATGTTATAATTTGTTTCATCATTATGCATATTGACTATTGCAGCCTTTTGAAATGAAGATATACAAAGTATTTCAAGTGCACTTTACATTTCTGTTACAGGTGAGACAGGGCACCTGTTACTGGCTAGAATGTAAAAATTGGGATTGGTTGCTCTAAAGTAGCTGTAACCTCTCTCTACGATTGATGTATAGGTTTTAGAAGTAAAATTAATAAATATGTTACAGAATATGAGAGGCTCCTTGTAGATACC
This sequence comes from Pachycephala philippinensis, assembly GCA_013397055.1. Lineage (NCBI taxonomy): Eukaryota > Metazoa > Chordata > Aves > Passeriformes > Pachycephala > Pachycephala philippinensis. The sequence continues at coordinate 434,371 of VWZT01005634.1, read as the reverse complement.
ACTTAATAAATGCACTCATGAATGTTTTCTACTCATAGAAGACATTGTGTGATTGTCATAATCACGTAATTATGTGATAGTATAACTTTGTGATCTGAACTGAGAAGTTCTTTTCAAGTATTGGTACTGATGTCCCAGACATTTTTTGCAGAGGACAAGCACAGGTTTGTTTCAGAAGTCATATGCAAGCGTTCAACTTCTAGTGTTTTCCCTAAAGTCTGGAGCTGGAGCTTAACAAAGACTTGCATTGACCTCGCTGGTGTTTTTGAAGCAGACCTCAACCCTCAAGAAAAATCCTTATATTTTGATATATTCCTTTCATCAGACTCCAGAAAGAAATGGCTTGAGAATATCTTGGCAGATAAAAATGGTAGAAATACATACAAGGAAGCCTCCAAGAAATCCTGCTCTGGCTGAGCTGGCATTCTGTTTGGCAAGCAGGAATCCAAGGATTCACAGATTCTGTGTGCCCTGATCCCAGCCACTTCTGACAGCAGCTGTAGTCAGTCTGGTTTTTTGGGTTTGCATCATTTTGTGTTACAGATCCCCTCTTTAAGACAGCGTTGCAAATGATCATCAGAGGAAGGGAAAGGTGCTGAATTCCCAGATTTGGAATATTCACAGGAATGTTGGCTCTGATTCAGCACGCTGGGATTGAGGCTGTGTGTGAAGTCAGTGTTTGTGAGGCATCAGTCGAATTGGGCTGTGAGCTACTGGTGCTTCAAGAGCTCAGGGTACTTCTGTTAACTTGCTGAATGTCCAGGGCAAACACTGGCATAAGAATTGGTGAATTTGGGCCCTAATTTACCATGTAGGCTGATTTGTGAGATGTTTTGAAAAGTGAGAGACTATCCGGGAGGTTAGTCCGTGGCTGCCATGTACTGCAGGGTTTGCCCAGTTTAGAGGCAGTCATAGCACTTGATCTCTGACCTGAGAGGAGACTTTACAGCCTATTAATATGTGCTAATTGCACCCATCAGCTGGGGCAATCACAGCCACATCCATAGGTGACATGGTGGCCTTGAAATCCTGAAATGGGTCAAGAGCTGTGTCACAAAAAATTGCTTTCAAAGTGCAGAGCTGTCTGGGAGATTTACCAGGCAAGTGGGACAGAATCAGCATCTCCTCCTGACTTCATCCACCCGTGCACCGGCTTATGAGCTGGAAAAGTCTTTCCTTTTTTAATAGGATGGTTACCTTGACCAGAGCAGAGCCAGCACAGCCCTGTCTGGCAGCTACTCCTGCTGACAGCCTTGTCATCTCTTTGAAGAGAATCCTCTCTGTCTCGTCCTGATGGGGATCCTCCTCCCTGCATTGCCCCATCTGTTCATCGCACTCTCACCCACAGATCCTGAATTTTTCTTTGCTCGTTCAAAAATTGTTCCAGCGTTGTCAGTGGAGAACTCAAATGTTTTATTACCCTTGGAGTTGGTCAGTTGTTTCCTGATGTGGATGATCAGACAACAGCGAGTCTTCCAGGCTTGTACAAGCCTCGCGTTTCTCCAGATTCTGTTTCCTGTGTGTTTGTGCTTGTTGTGTTTGAAATATCTGTCGTTTCCCTGGGTCGTTAATGGTGCCATTGGCAAGACTGGATGCCAGAGTGAAACTCCTTGCCATTAGTGTAAATGTGCATGATGCTGGTATTTTGACTTCTAGGGAGGTTGCGTTTCCCAATAAAATAATGAAGGGGAAGAATGTTTAGCAAGTGATTCATCCTTTGCCGAGATGATTATGTACCTTCTCTTCTTTGAACTCTTTATCTGTTGCGCAGGATTGTCATGCATCCCTCTTGATGAAAGAGGAACCTTCCTAAAATAAAAGGCAAAGAGCTAAAATCGTGCACCTTCGGAAATGTGCTCTGCCAGTGTAGAGGGGTTTGGTCTTGTGGGTCAATCCCTGAGACAGCTGACCCGACAGCCCTGTTTTCATTTCAGCTGCACAGCTTTGGCCTTGCCTTCAATCCACTTTATCTGTGTCCCTTTTCCCAAGAAGGGAGCAAAAGTAACACTTTTTTTCCTTCTGTAATTCTTGCTTTAATTTGTAAACTCCTCAGGGCAGGGGCTGCTTTGTATCCCACCCAAGTCAGCTCTTGCTACATTTGTCTCATGACATTGAGATAGCAGAGCACAAGGATCCTTGACTCTGTTTTATCACCTTACACCAATGAAGCTCTGACAGACATCGCCACGCCAGCTTAAAGATGTTTTGTTTAGTTTTTCTTGGTACAGCTCATTTTGTCTTGCTGAGCTGACAAAGCTCTTCAGACCCCTGTTACAATAAGTTTGTCTATAATAAGCGTATTTCTTGATGAGTTGTTGTGGCAAAGTTTATTAAATGTAGTCTTACTTCATCCCCATGTCTACACAGGGTTGAGAGCAATTAAGCTGTGTCATGAGCAAAGCCTTATTATAATAACATAAAATCTTGAAGCTGGTCTTGCCTTTAAAATTGCACAGCCATGCTGAGCGACAAATAATCCAGTACTTCACTCCAGCTGAGGTGTTTACCCAGCCATCTTCCCTTCTCCACAAGAAACTTTTTAAGGTGCATGTGCTTTGCAGCCTGCCACCAGAATTGATACGAGCAGGAGGTATCCCGTGGTGTGAAATGCAGAGTTAGTGGGTTCCCCCCGAGAGCATCGTGCTGGCAGCACGCTCTGCCCTCTCTGTCACGCTGCAGTCCAGCTTGGTGACCTTTGCTCGTGCACAGACAGGAGTTTAATCACATCTAGACTGGTCCCAGCTGGTTACATCTCTAAATAGTTGCTTAGTGCTCGGCTGGAAATAGTGCAGTTCAGAAAGGAAAAGTTGTTTTTTGCTGGTTCACTGGGGCACTGCACTTGCTGAGACACCAAGCAGATTGTGGTGCTGGGAGCTTCTGGGAACAAGACCCAGGGTCAGGCCAGTGCATCCAGTGCATCCCCCAGGCAGCTTTTCCTAGCTGGAGCCCAAAGATTGCTGCACGGAGCTGGGATGGAGGCTCTGGATACAAGCCTTGGAGGTGACTCCAGAACACAGCAAGCTCCGGGAGCTGGGAGCAGGCAGATGGTGTTTGCTGTGCTGGGAGCAGGCGTGGATGTGGCTGGTGGGTCAGTGGGATGTGACACAGGGCTCTTGTTAGAGGCAAACAATCTCCTGCTTCAGTTGGAGCCTTCACACATTTTATTTAACAGTACCTACGTGGGAGGGGAAAGTGCCATGGTTTGCTCTCCCGTACTGCAGAGGGAAGGTGGAGCAATTCCGTGGGTTTCCTCGGAGTTGTTCCTTGTCCGTGTGGGTGATGCAGACAAACCTCCCCTGGTTTTGAGGTAATTTGAATTATTTGTTTCTGCTTTGTTTCTTGTGCCCAAAGCAGAGAGAGAAGAGGGTGGGAGGCTGTTAGTTCTGCAGGGAGAGCATAAGCAATTTTTCATAGGGTTTTAGTGCTTTCTGGCTAAAATTTCTGCAGGAAAATTCAATATGCTCTAAGCAGGTCTAGTGCTAAAAAGAAATTAAAATGCTATACCGAGGTAGGAATGTTGGTTTTTGCATTAGACATCATTATTGTTCCTCACCTTACAAAAGCCTTTGGAGTTAGTTCTGAATTTTCTGCTGTGCTTATCTACTGCATTTAGCTCACCAGAGCAATCCTGTGCTCTCGTTTCTGAAATTGGGCTTCACTGACATCCCTTGGAGTTCCTGTGTGCGCTGCACAATTAGCTCAGCCAATATGCAAGGCCATACTTTGGCTGGGAGTATTTTCTTTTCAAGAAAGACCTGATAAGATCTAATTTCTTTTATCAAGTCACAAACCACTATCTGTTTATTCATTAAAAAATGAACAGAAAAGATTGAGGCTGAAGCCTTGGCTATGTGACAATTATTGTGCTCAGTGTACAGACCCCATGGCAGACAGACCATGGTGCTGGGTTCTCCTGGAATGGGAATCTCAAAATGATTATTTCAATATTGCATATCCCAGTTTGCCTAAAAGAAATAGGCAGAATTCTTTCTTTTTTGTACTTAGAATTTACGGTTTTGAGTGGCTAAATAATTTCTGTGGGTTAGGGTTTTTGCATGGTAACTACCTGGAGTCTGACAATTATTGTGCCCAGTGTACAGACCCCATGGCAGACAGACCATGGTGCTGGGTTCTCCTGGAATGGGAATCTCAAAATGATAATTTCAATATTGCACAATCTTCAAAAAAATATTTATTTGGACTTAAACTTCAAAGTTGAATAGAGCACGTGTGAATGCAATGCATTTATACAGCAGCTTTGCTTGAGAGGGTGATTAATGCTAGATTTGTAGAAGGAAAATGATTTCTTCCAGTGGCTTGACTGTAATAACTGAGAAGAATAAATGTCCTAATTTAATATTTATGTAGGTGTCTCACTAATAGGCATCCTACATCCTAATTATGTAAGAAAGAAAAGTGTCGATGCTGACATGAGCTCATATATACTTGTAGGGTAAGAAGCACAGATGGATTATCTGTCCCTTATTTTACCATCTTTCATTAAAACATCCTGAAATGAATTAAACCTGGTTTATGATGCATTAAATTACAGTTGTTTCATGTTTTGTTAAATAAGAGTGGGGCATTGCTCTCAGCATTTCTCAGATAACTCACAGATTCCACTGCCTTTCTTCAGGCCTCCAAGATATTTTTAGAGAAAATACTTATTCATCAGGAATTTGGACCTTAACGCATCTTAATTTTGAAACTCTGATACCTTTGGAGTTTTGTTTCATATTGGATTTATTTCTTCTGATTTTGTTCATTTTAGAATATTTTTGATAGCCAGAAAATAACTCCATCCTGTATTTATGGATAAACCAGAGGATAATTAGCTATTTTCTATTGATTAGTTTTGTACACTAAGTTTGGAAAACATTAGACCTTTTCACTTGTGGGAAAACTTGAGAGAGAGAGGAATGTTACTGACTTCAGTGTATTTAAATCCAGTAAATTTGAAGGAGTGAGCATCTCTCGCATTAAAGTTCTGGATGTAACTGGGCATGAATTCTCAAGTCCTTCTAAACCAGAAATCTTTTTAACTTCATTCATTGTGGCCATTTGTTTTAGGAAGAAATTCTTCAAGACGCACATGGCTGTTTCCTAGGGAGTGCAGGCTGTTTAAATGTCCTTTTGTGCCTTTGAAACCTCTGCTAAAGTTTTTATGAAGCATAAAACAGAGGGAATGCAATTAATTAGTGCAGTCTCTTATCATTCAGTAGCAAAGAGGAACTGTTAAATGCTTTTAGAGCACTACATTATAATAGAAAATTATTGTTATTCTTTAATACCAAGCTGACAAATCAGAGAATGCAAGGACTAATTATGAAGGATGGGAAACAAACACACTTTACAAAGGCTCTGTTTGTGGCACAAGTTCGCCTGTCAGAGCAGACAGGAGAAAGTAACTGAATTACGTAGACCCTTTTGTGCTCTTAGTCACCATTTTTTTTAGTTGGAAATGGATGCTTCTTTGTGATTTAAATAATTCCTTTAAATCTCAGGTGCTCAAAAAAATCGTCTTCCTTTTAAGCAGTGCTTTGCAAATTAAAGTTTACCCAGTGGTGCAGAGTAGCTGAAGGGTTTTGCTGCCTTTAATGAAAATAGGCAGAAATTTTAACTGGGGGACGATCCCTGTCTGAATTGCTGCTTTGACTGTTGTGTTTTTAGAGACTGTGATCTCCTGATTCAGAAATACTCCCAATGCTGGGGTGTAGATAGAAGTTATAATATGTTCAACACGTTCCTGGGTAGGGATGGAGTTGTATCCATGCATTTCCCTGAGTACAGTGAGTGAAGGACAATTGGATTTAGCAGGTCCAGGTGATCAGGCGGGCCCGTGTCACATGGAATAGCTCCAGTGCATCTGTTTTGCTCATGGCTAAATTACAGTTTTAAAAGAACAAGCTAATTTCTCTCAGTGTTCTTTAGCAGTAACAGTAGCAGTTGCTTTCTAAGCCGTGTCCATCTGTTGGTTTTGGAGGAGTTTTCAGGGAGGTAAGAGATGATCAAATGCTGCTCTGTAGCTCGGATTCTGATGCTGCCCCAGTCTTTGTCAGTGCTGAGAAGTTCCTGAACGTGCTATAAATGGACTCTTCTTCCATGAATGCTTTTAGCACACCTAGACTGCAAGGTTAATGCTTTGGGTTGGGTGAGAATAAAAATGAATGAGAATAAAAAGAAACTGGGAAATGTGGATGCAATAGGGAAAAAGGCTCTATTGAAGTCAGTACCAAAATTCCCACGAGCTTTGCTGCTTTTTGTTCGCAGTACTTCATGTGCACCTCGATACAACAGAACGAGGGGCTGGGACTGGAGCGTTTGGATTTAAATAATTTGTGACCAAGTGGGGCTTTTCAGCTTAAAAACGTGGTGGAAATACCCAATCAGTGTCAGTATTACATATGAAGGGCAATATTTTTTCATAGTGAAGGGAAGCCTTGAACAACTGTTCTCACATGGGGCTGTGGTTCAGATACCCTCTGAGCTCTGTGTCACAGTGGCTGGAAAAGAAACAATGTTTGAAATGTTGTGCTCCAGATCATTTGCTTTAAACAATTTTACCTTTTGAACTGGCTGTAATCCTAGCTTGGACATACAATGAAATATACAGTTATCTCTCCTGACTAACTCTTGTGAAATTTAGTGTTTTGAGTGTGATGTTCTGTACATTTGAAGAGCTTTACTGTGAGGTTACTCTGCCTTTAAGTGGAGCTGGTAGCAGATGTTTTCTCCAAGTGTTTAAGATGTTAATTCTTTTTAACAGAGATTGCTTAGTTCATCAAATAGCTTCTATGAAACACTTCTGTTTTCATAAGAAATATGTACAGTTACGCTGGAAAACACAGAGCTGTTCCTTTTCTGGGCTGCCAAAGGGAAAAATGTTTCCTTTTTCCGCAAGAAAATATATATATTTTTTTTTTTTATAAAAGCCTGACAACGTGTTATTTCTCACCAAAATTTCCTGTGAAAAAATTCCTGCTCATCAGCTCTTCCCCTAAGCCAGGGAAAGGACTTCTTGTGCTGCAGCTTCTCCTCGTGGGTGCAGCCTGAGCAGAAATGTGGGCACGTGGTGGCTGCTGAGCCACGGCGATGTTCTCCTTTGGAAAGCGTTTCTTTTGGCACGCTGGGAAGGGACAGGCTTTTTGGGGATAAGTTTGCAGTGACATCTGGCTGTGGAATAAATGGGTATGGTTAAAGTCCACAGCAAAGGATGTCGTTGGTTTAGGAAGTGTCTGGGTTTTTTTCATTTTAATTATTTTTTTTTTTAATTCTTATTTTAATCTTTAGCGCTTTCTGATCAGAAATGTGCTTTTCCCATCTTCCTCTTTTAAAAAAGACAAGGGAAGAGCAAGTAATTCATCACCAAATCACTTTTTTCCATGCAGAAAAATCTGTTTTGTTCTTGCCCTGACTGCCTCTTTATTTCCATGAGAAAATAAATATGGGAATTTGTTATGGCTAGTGCAAAACAGATTTTTTTTTTTTCCCAGCTGGGTACTGGCTGGTTATTGTTGGGTGGTGGTATTGAAAATAAATATTTAAACTGTAGAAATAATTTCTTTTAAAAAGTTCCCTGAAAGTTTTATTGTCTAGCTTTGATTTTACTTTAAAATGCCTTTTCTGGAAGATGTTCTTACCCAGGGCAGGCTGGTTTGGGCTGCACAAAGATGGGGAGAGTTGTGAAGGAAAGGTTGACGCTGATTTTCCTGAAGTTTCTTTGGGTTTTGTGAATTTGTGTTGCTGACAAGATAGTTACCTACCCTGGGTATTAGAGCTGTATTTCACATTGATGCCTTCTGGGTGTGAGAGCTATTTAAAGCACTTGGAGCTCACCATAGCTGTGCTTTTATGTGCTGCCTGTAAATCTGGGTATTAACAAACCAGGAGGCGGCTGATGGATGGGCTGAGGGCTCCTTCCCAGCCCCTCCGAGCCTCTCCTGCTGCCAGGGAGAGAGAAAGGGAGGCCCAAAGAGAGATTGATTCTCCTGATTTTGTTTGCTAGCAGGAAGAATATTGTCCTTTTTTTTTTAATTTTTTTTTTCTATTTCAAGTATCAATTCTTGTGCTGCTCCTTTGTGGTTGGTTTTAGAGACCAGTCTTGTGAGTGCACCCGAAGAGCTGGTGCAGGGATGCTCTGGCTGCTGGTGCTCAGTGTGTTGGACAGGTCCTGCTGCTCTGGAAAGGCTGGAGTTACCTGGCAGATCAGGGGAATTGCATTTCTCAGCTTTTCAGGCACAGTCACGTTGTTTTCCTGTACATTAAGTTGTTTATTGAAGCTACTTCATGAAAATAACATTTTGGAAAAAGCAGTTCATGGTTTATTTGTTTTGCATTAGGTGACGTGGTCCCAAAGGGAAGGGGAGAATTGGAGACAGAGAAAATCTGGTGGCTGTGAGGAGAATGAGGAATTGCTGAGGAGTATGATGGGATGAAGCCTAGATGTCCTCTGCTCTGAAAATACACAATTTTACAGGCAGCTGTAGATTCCCCTTGAAATTCACATCCATTGTAGTTACTCAGATGCTGTCAGTAAAACTGTCAATAATAAGCCACCTCATTGAGTGCAATATGTAGTTCCTTTATTTTTTAACTATCTCTTCAAAATGCCCCCTTGAAAAGTAGTTACTTTCTGGTGTTTTCCATCCCTCCATGTATTTTACATTTATCCTTCTATTCAGAAGCAGAGACTGGGACTGAGATCATTGTTAAGTAAGTGGCAGTCATGAACTTCTTTTCAGCTGGTGCCTATCAATAAGTCCATTTATTAGCAGACTCTTCGAAAAACTGCAGAACTTCAGAGATTTTTGTCTATTCCCTTTCTTCTTTTTATTCTTTTCAGTGCACAGCAGAGAGCTTGTAGGTGTTTAGTGGCTTTTTATAGCTTTTTCTTTTTAAATGTACTTAGCATTTTTTTTAAAGAAGTGCAAGGGAGTATAAGCAGTGAAATTGCCTGAGTGTTTGGAGCTTTTATTAACATGCTCCATCCCACAGACGAGAACATGTCTTCGAGTTCTTAAGTTCAAGTTTAATCTGGGCATGAGACCAAGGACTTCAAATTTATGTCCAAATCTTGTATCTGATCCTATGTTAAACACATCCAGATGGAAGGTGATATTCTAATGTTAACAATCTGCTTCCCCTCCCTCTGCTGCCTTTCTAAGAAGTTGCTGACAAGTCTTTCTGACAGTCTTTTTTAAGTAAATGAGATCAAGTATATTGAAGGTCTTTTATAGCAACAACCTCTGAGAAAGATTAGACTTTGCAGTAGCACTGCAGAATGTGGATTTGCTGATATTCTTCCCCAGTCCTGGGTGGCACAGCTCACCTCAGGGCTCCAAGAACTTAAGGCTTGTTCTGGTCCTTCCATTCTGTGCATCCCATGCCAATGGATACCGTTTGTACACTTTGTTGTTAGGAATTTATAAGAATTTAATAGATAAATACATTTCTTGATAAATCTGTACAGCTATCCATCTGTTCTGTTGAAGAACAGGTTTTTTTCTATATTGTGATTTTGGGTCATCCTGGACATGATGTTTTATGCAGCTTAGGTGACGTTAATGTAGTTCATTGAAGGATGTGGAAATTAAACATTTCTCCTTTGTGACCAGGATATAACAGATACAGTCTGCCTTTGACAAAGATAATTTTGTTTTCATCTAATTAGGTGCAGATCTTGCTGCATTTCAGCTCTTGAATTCCTTATGTCTGTGCAGTTAATGTGTTAGATTCTTCCAAACAGGAAGGCTGATATGTAGATACATGTCAGAAGAGCTGCATTTAAATTATTTGGCATCACTGATAGAACCAGCTGGTTCTTTCTGTGTGTAGGGTCAGTCTGTCTCCCATCCCATCCAGATTCATCCCACTGTGCACTTACAGAGCCTCATCCATCCTCAACGTTCCTGCTCTGCAAGTCTTCAGGAATCCTTGTCCAAGAGGCAAACAGTGCTTGGGTGGAGCTTAGGCTGGGTGAGCCTTTGCCTGGTTTTTGACCAGCTGGGCTAAAAAGCATCAAACCCCTTTAGGATTCCATGTGAGATGTTTCAGAGCTGATACCCTCTGCCTTCCCTGAAGCCATTTGTAATGCTGCATGCTGCATTTGTTAGAACTGCCTGGTTTGTGTGCGCTGCTTTAAAGCCCTTCTTTACCTTGCCAAGTCCTGTGTGCAGTGCTGTGGCAGCAGTCTCTGACCTGACCTCATCGGCTGGGGAGCCACTGTGTGCCTCCTGCTCCTATTTCTTCTTGAAAGAAATACGTGGTACCATTAACCTATAAAAGTATCAGAGAACTGATCCTGCAAAGGACCATTTATTGAAGTGTTTCCTGATGTGTAAAACTTGTGTTGTTGTGCAGGAATAGAATTCTGAAGGAGTTTTTCCAGTTGTTTTATAGAAAAATTTAGAGGTGTTTAAAACTACTCATTTTAAAATGGCTCTTGCGTACCTTGGAGTCTGACTTGAACTTTACAAGTAGTGATGCCTGAAAGCCTGCAGATGATGTTCACTGCTGCTGGACTGTGTCCAGCTGTGATTCTGGCTATATCCAGGGTTTCCATCCAACTGGAGAAACACACACTAGTGATGGAATGGGAGCAGAGCTCAGAAACTCTTTGGGGTATGCACTGACCACTTTCAGGCATTCAGCAGATCCCAAGTCATTGCTGTAACAGAAGCATTCCCTGGTCAGAGTTCCTTTAGTAGAACGTTCCTTTATAACCCAAGTGCAGGTATCTTCACACGCACACAAAATGCTTTAACTTGACAATGTATTTTGCATAAATAAATAGACATCACCCTGCTGGGGTGACATTCTCAATATGCTCCACATTAAAGATGTCATGTCGGCAGCAGGGACAATGCATCAGTGAGCTGGAGATCTCCAGCTTTTACTTTGCAGCCTGAGCACCCTCTGTCCCCAGACTGGCTCCTGCAAACCATGATGTCAGGCATGAAAGACTTAAAGGAATAAAGGTTTATTCATTTCTGTCCTCCCAGGGTGAAATCACCTTGCCTGTTCAACTAACAGCAACTTCTCACTTTAGAGCTAATTTGTATTGATTGAATTGCAGCCTGCCTCTGTGGTTGCCTTGTAAAGCTCAAAAGCATGCTAGAACTCGGGAATGTTATGCTGCCATGATGGAATACGGGCAGTAGGTAATGCCCAGGGATTTTTGTGATCATTTGGGAGAATCTCGCAGCTTCCAGCACGCAGAGCAGTCTGTTCAGCTCCTGGGAAGGTGGCTGCACTTGCACGGGGCCCTGAAAGCTCTTCAAACTAATTCACATTACTGTGATCATCTGTCTAATTGTCTTTCCTTTAACTTTCATTAGCGGCTTCTGCATAGTTCCATTTGTCTCCCTGAACAAAGATGAAGATAAATTCAGTAGAGTTACGACAGTGCAGCAAGAGACACAAGCTGCGTGTACATGATGTGGAGAGATGATGATTTATTGGCCTGGGTGGTGGCAGGAGAGGGTGTGCTGGAGAAGGGCCAGAAGAAAAATGCTTAAGAAGATCGTCTCAACCAGCTTTTTTATCTATGCCTTTTTTTTCCTGTGTACATCTGCACTCTGTCTGCTGCTATGAAAGATGTGCTGATTTGCCTGCGTGCAAACATCGAACTGAGATTCCTGTAAGCTTTTATTAGTTGGAAGGAAGTCTGTTTTGTGGCTAAGAGGCTGGGCTGGAAATTAGGAGGCTTGGACTTGTGTTCCAGGCTAGATACAGACTTCCTGGGTAAACAAAGAAGGTTCATTTAATCTTCCTTTACTTCAGGTCTTGATCTCCAATGTGGGGATTAATAGTACTTCCTTTGCCTCTTCCTGAATATCCACTCTGTTGATACCTCTTTGAGATCCTTCTGCTTATGTAAGTAGAAATGTTTTGTGAGGTTTTTTTAAATTTATTCCATAGTCTTAGGAAAAATTTTTCCTCCAGTTGTTGTGGAGAGGTAGAAAGTTAAAGCCAGGAGAAAGACAATCTGCAACTGCTGCTGTTCTCTGAGCTGTGGGTTGTTTTACTGATAAAACACAAATTTGGATGAATAGAGGCAAAAGAATTTCAGCTATGATACCATGGCCAGGTAAAAGGTGATTTGGAGCAGATGCTTTTGATCTGCAATACGTTTGAAGAAGCCTTCAGGAGGTTTTGAGGATGGAATATGGCTAATGCAGGGCTGGTGTTGGGCTTTAATGAGTTGTTGACAGCTATGATAGGAGGAGAGTGAGAGGCTTCAGCTGCTGCTGGTGAGAGTTCCTCTGCAAATACTGACAGCTCCCAAAGCAACATGCCTGGGAATATGCAGAGCAGACAAATGGGGTATTTTGGCATCTTGTGTGGAGAGAAGTGTGGTACCATGCTTGTACTTCTGGCTTCTGCAGCATGCCAAATTCACATGGGTGTGAAACTTTCTCAGCAAGGTGTAAGCATGCCTGGGGTCTGCATGATGATACAAAGGGCTAAAATGGTTTTTATTGTGTTAAACTTCTCATTGCTGGTTAATAGTGGTATCCTAGCAAGGCTCTGTGTTGATGCTGCAGTTCCAAAGCTTCATCCCGTTGCACTTCTCTCCACGTGGAACTCTCCTGCCTTCAGAGTGAGGTGTGTGGAGGCAATGTTAGCCAACCTTTGTCAGAAGTCACAGTGTGTAAAGGAGCGGTCCTGCCTGCTTCAAACCGATACATGTGGAGAGGGAGGTGAGGACTTCTCCCTCCCATGGTCCTGCCTGCAGCTCAGGAATGTGCAGGCTTCAGAGCTGGTGAGGAACCATTTAATTCAAACCACTAGCAGGTAACAGCAGGGTCTGCTGTCAGCTACCCAGGCTGGATTAGCCGTGACTGCCTGCAAGCAGAGAGCTCAGTGACTCATCTTCATCTCTCCAGCCTTCTGACTTCCTCACCATGTTCCCTGCAGTTGGGCTTAAATTAACTGATCATAATTATTTCAGGATCTTTCCTTCCTCTGAAAGCTTGCTTTTACCTCTGCAAACACACCAACTACCCTGCATCTCTAGAATCTTCTCCAGTTTACTGGAGAGGAGAAAAGGTGAATTCAAAGCGTTTACTTTAAATCCCTTCCTTAACACCACTCAAAGCATTATTTTTGTCTTTACATGGTGCATTATCTTAAATCCTTCTTAGGGGAATCTGCCCAGTGTTTCATTTCCCTTCCAGTTCTGAGTTGGAGGTGGAATAAGATTCACTTAGGCTCAAATTAGTGGTAAGGGTAGAAAACCCCACGTGTTAACCAGAATCAACCTCTGCTGCTGTCTGTCAGACCTACAGACTGAATTCCCCATGAAATATTCCTGCTTCCTTTTCATCTGGGATAGCACTTCCTGGTCAGTGTTGCCAGGTGGGTTAAACAGAGGCTGTGAGTGAGCCCAGCTCAGGGCAGGGGCTGTGTGACCACTGAACTCTATGGCACAGCTGGAAGGCAGGGACTGAGCCGCTTGCTGCAAGGACAAAGAGCCACTACCAGAAACACTCGAGTTTCTCCCAGTCTGCAACAACCAGGACATCCATCAGCCGAGGTAATCCATCCTCCCTGACTTTGCACACTCGTCTCCTTCTTTGGACTCTGTCAAAGTGCTGGCATAATACTTCAAAAATACTTTGCGCTGCGATCAGCACGATTGAGGAGAAGCTGTTTGCCCCTAGCGCTCCTTGTCCTCTCGTGTCCTTTGTCACCTGTCACAAGCAATCAGTTTGCTGCAGTGATGAACTCAGGGCTGAAGATGCTGAAGGCTGCACTGGTTGTCCAGGGATAGAGGCTGGATAATTCGCATCCTGCCAGGTCATCCTTACTGGCAACTACTGGCCTGACTAAGGTCTCTCTCCAGAAGGAGGTGTCTTAAAGGTTTAGGAATTGAAATATAACCTATTCCCCCTGTTCTTTTTTCTTTAAATACCTCCTTTTAATTCCTCCTTCCCGTGCTACCTGAATTTCTGCCAAACTATTTCTTATTAATTCTGTGGAATATAGATGATCTTGAGAGGTGATATATCATTGCATATTTGAAAAATGAGATTCTTTTTGTGGGCTGATGGATCTTGTGACTTATTTCAGACTAGGGCAGTCACTGGAATTGCTGAAAGTTGTTCTTTTCTTTTTTTCCTACTCTATCCAGTGTTTCTTGACACCATGGCTACATTCCTTCTGTTCATAAAAGCAGCATGGTGGTGTGTTGCTCTCCAGTTTGCAAAATTTGGGTAATGTGTGTATTGGCGATTGAACAGGAAATAACTGAGGGGGAGAGAGGCTTGGAGAAAGTCTGTGGTGCCAAATCAACATTTTACATCTCCAGAATTTTACTTTCCAAAACGTGTAGGCTTTGCATGTGTTTAAAGTGATGCATCAATCTGATGGTGTTTGCCTGTGTATAGGAGTTTGGTTGATGTAGGATGGTACTCAGTCAATCCAACCAATTACCCGTTGCCCAGCACTCTGTGCTTTTGAAAAAGAAAGGAGGATGACCGTGAATCTCTCACATTGAATGTCCTCTCATGCTCCAGATTATTTAAATGTCCTAAAGGATGAAGGGAGGAATCTACAGTCTTGAAGGATGCGCAGATCTGGGGCTCTTTGTGGTGGCATTTTGTCATGCATCACCGTGGGGTTCAGCTCACGCCAGTGGGGTGCTTGTGACCCCAGGATGTGTGGGACTGTGGCAGGACAGGAGTGGTTCAGGAGCAGACAGAGCTGGAAGAGGGCTGGTGCAGTTGGCAGCTGCTCAGCATGGGCTGTGAGTGCCTTTGGCACTGGGGCAGAGCTCAGAGCTGCAGGTTGTTGCTGAGCAGGCTCAGACAGTTGGGACAGCTCCAGAAGTTGTGGGGGAATGCTGAGATGGAGAGCAGGGGAGGCACCAGCAGCCAGCACAGTGTGCTGGGCTCCCTTGTGCAGCCATGCTCCTGGAAGTCTGGGAAAGGCAAACGTGGCAGTAACACAGGAGGTTCTAGGTGCAGATTTGGGCTGTTTTTTTCTCAAGACTGCTCTTTCTCAGGAGCTGGAGGGAGCTCTTCTCTCAGGGAGCCTTTGTGTGCTCCTGCTGCACTTCCCTGGCTTGCAGATGCGTGCGGTCTCCTTCCTTTGGACTGAAAAGTGCTAAGAGGGCAGCTCAGCAAAACTGGCATTTTTATGGCTGCATGGGACAGCACAGAGCAGTGTCACAGTTTGCTCAGTCCCCAGCCTTCCCATGCTCTGCTTTAGCAGTGCAACTTGGAGTTCTTAAAGGGAAAGAGGGTTGGGATGCCAGAAATCCACCTCTGCTTCCCATGCAACTTTTCACTGTTGTCCTGTTGTGCGGCCCTGTTCCAGCCTCCCCATGACTTTGAGTGATTCAAAAAATCACCGTGATCTGGTGATTTATGGGCAGAGCCATCCTATCCCAATAATTGCCTGGCCATCAGTGCAGTCACATCTGGCCTTGACTGATGTTCTCCTGTCAGTAGCCCTAACACAGAGAAGTGGCTCCTCCCCCCGTTGTGCGGGGCAGAGATGAAAGGCTCCGGCTTGGCTGTGGCGTGTGGCGAGTTCCCGGTGTTGCTAATGGAAGCTGACAGTCTACATCCCGCTCCATCTGCTCCCAATTTAGACCTCGAGATTTATTGTCTCTGGAAGAGGTAAAATAAAGACTTGTGGAACAGAATTAGGGGTTCTGAAAGCCATAGGGGAGGTGTAGCGTGTCTCTCCTTCCATACTTTCAAAGCTAGAAAGAGGAAGAAAGGCATTTTTACATCAAAGCAAAGCTCCCTCACAAGGTCTCCTGGGATAGACCATAACCTGTCCCTCAGGATTGTGTAGTTGTCATTTGGTCCATGCTCGGCTTCAGCAGCACAGGGAGTACCAGGTCTCTTGTGTTTCTACAGCCTGAACTTGAGGATTTAATTCATTTACAGCCATAAGAGATGCACAGAGTCTCCTGGCCAGACCCAGAAGCCCAGATACTCTGGGGAAGATGCCACAGCTCTTGTTTCTTTGCCAGTTCTTCTCCCAGAAAGGGCCAAGCCCTGCAGGTACAGAGTGGTGTAGCATCATAATGGGTCCTTTATGTCAGGAAGAGCCACTGCCCTTGTTTGGGGTGGAAGGGAAACCTCGCAGTGGTTTCTGGCAGGAAACAGCAGTGCTTGGAGTCTGGCTCCTGTGACTCTGGAGCAGAGTCCAGCCCACTCTGGACTTTCTTATTGTCAAGAAAAAGTCAGTGGGACCTCAGCAGCAGGGTGGGTCCCTTGAGAAGCAGAGCAGCTGCAGCCAGGAAGGGTGGAAGCAGCAGAGGCTGCTTCAGGGGCTGCCCATGGAATGTGAGGGAAGTGTGGAGGGGCTGAAAGTTTGCCAGAAGGCTTCGATGCTCTTGGCAGGTTTATACATCTGCAGGTCACCTAGTGCCGGTGCAGACGGGGACTTGCAGCCGTGGCAGTCACAAAGTGGGGGGAGAAGCTCTTCGGTGGGCTTGAAGGAGTTGTGCCAAACTGCTCCAAATTCTGCTTTTCCGGTGGTGCAGAGGGAGGGAAGGGCAGCATTAATCACTGAGGACAATGGACATAACAAATGAAGCATGGGTTGGGGTGTGAAGGGAAGAGATGACATGAGAAAGGTTATTGTGAAAGTTCTCATGAATCTAACACCTCCATTTTACCTCCTTATCTGTGTGGTTGTGCTTTAAAGTTTAATTTGTTGTGCTCTTATAACAGAAGAAACAACCTAAAAATAAAAATCCATCAAAGCCAAAAAGAGAGGGGGAAAAAGAAGAAAATGTTGGAGTAACCACTTCTGTGTTTTTCTCTAAAATGTAGGAAATCCAAAAGATAGCATCTGGGTGTAGATACTTGCAAGTAAAAGCTGTTGGTTTTTTGCAACCTTTTGGGATAGTTCAAAGACAGAGGATTGAGGATATGGGTATGACAATCATCAGTTGTAGAGAATGAAGCTGAGGAATGTCACGTTTGCTGCTAATGTGCCTGGAAGTTAATTTATTCACTGCCATCTGAAACACCTAAGGCTGTCTCCTCTCAGTGCAGGGCTTGGGCATTTGGAGAAAAAAACCTCAGTAAAATTACTAATCTACAACTGCTGAATGACCAGGGAGGAAAAAAATATTCACAAAGGAGGACAAGTGTTTGTCAAAATTTCTGGTTTCTGGGAAATGTCAGAAATTTGCTGTTTCTATTAGAGTTGTGTGTATTCAGCTCTGTTGAGCTGCTTGTGTTGCATTTAATGTGTTTATACTACTTATTATCCGTTATTAAATGACACAATTTAAAGTTTATCTATTCTGCTGTAGGAAGTGAGCAAGGTTTCTATAAATAAAATGTTAACATTTTTATTGGCAGAACAGCTTTAAACTTTTTTCCCCCTAGAAACCCAAGTCTTAAATGTGCAGCTCTGTTTTTAAAACCTTGGGACAAAAATGTGCTTTAAAAACATAAAGCTTCTTTAATGGCCCTGATCACAACTGATTGATAGCTTTTCGAAACTCCGTGGCATTCCAGGTGAGACAGATGTGTTTAGTATTCTTCCTCGTAAAAAAAAATCTAGACTGTCTGTCCTTGTTTCGCAAATAGAAATAAAAAGTTTATTCTTAGCCGTGTACTTTTAGTAACATGGAAAATACTTTCAAATTTTTTTGTTAAACTGAGAGGTGTGCTACAGAACACACTTTCTTATCATTAAAGAGGTTTTAAAGAAGTGATGCTTTTGGAATGTAACTAAGACAATGCTGATACTTTATTTTTATATTCTTCTCGTGGATGAGCAAGATCATCCCATTTGCAGCCCGTATCCATCAGTACCACAGGAGGTAAGGAGAGTGCTGGGCTTCTCCAGACCAGGCAGCCAGGTTTTTTCAGGAGCATCCCAACTGGGCAGCTCTTGGCCAAATAAGCACTACTGGTGTCTGTGAGCTGTGAACTACAGAATCTGGGAACCTTGGGCTGATAAAGGCTGAAATCACTTTCCGTTGGCGTCAGGGGAGATCTGAATCAGTCCTACAGTGAGAGCAAAACAGGAAATCACCTATTCAAAAAGCCAGATTTGTTGAGTAATGATTGAAATTTAGCCCCTGGTCATTTCACTGTGTACTGTATAAACAGAACTGGTTAAAAGCCTCCTGGTGCAGTTTTCAGATAAACATATTATTAGAGAATGTTAGGAGAAGGTGTGAGGAATGTAGCTCAAGTGGCAGCATCACCCTTTTCTTTTGGCTTATGGTGAAAGAATCTTTTTTTTTTCTGTATTGGGCTGCTATGATTTGCGAGAAAAGGGAGGACACACCTTATTCACAGAAAGGGAGGTGTTGACATGAACAAATATTCATTAAGGACCACATAATGAAAATGCCTAATTTTCTTTTGTACCATAGTTCTTCTAACTACTACAGGTGTGCTCTGGGGTTTTCCCCCTCCCACGCTCTCTTTTGTAGATCATTTTCAGCACTTGCTCCAGGTAACCTCTGCGACAGGTGCTGTACCTGAAGGATTTCTGGGTGTTTGTGTGTCAGGTGTCCTGGAGCCCAGCATGTGCCTCCCTCTGGAGAGCCCAACACTGGTACAGAGCTGATGTCTGGGTTTCCTTTGGCTCCTGTTTTGGCCATCCAAAGTATTACAGGTGTCCTTTGGAACTTGAAGACAGTAAAAGTCTGCACTGAGTTGGCTTAGATTAGATGTTTTAGAAAAAAATTGTTTGCTGTGAGGGAGGTGAGGCCCTGGCACTGGTTGCCCAGAGAAGCTGTGGCTGCCCTATCCCTGGAAGTGTCCAAGGCCAGGCTGGATGGGGCTTGGGGCAACCTGGGATAGTGGAAGGTGTCCCTGACCATGGCAGGGGGTTGGAACCAGATAATTTTTAAGGTCTCTTCCAGCCTAAACCATTCTCTGGTTCTCTATACACGCAGCATCTAATTTGAAGACAAATTTTCCAAAAATGTAAAAGGCTGAGTCCTTTAGGAATTTTCACCACCTCCCAAATAGCACTGGTAAGAGAGTAGTGAAAAAGCAATGAGAGGTGTTATATGGCTGGTGTTATGGCTAATTTCTCTGGTAGTTTTGGCACGTGCGTGTTCATTTGCGTTTGAATGGTTAGAAGGTTGTGAAACATGATCTGATAAATAAGGCTAGACAAGCTGGATTGCTGCAGCTGCTGTGGGAGCCCGCTGAGCTCAGAGCGAGTTTGTGATGTCTCTGTACTGAAGTGGCACAGTCGGGCTCTGGCCGATGTCCTGCAGGAAACCTCGGTGGCTCAGGGCCCCGCTGATGGCAGAGCAGGTGGAAAGGCTGCTGCGTGTCAGTCTGGCCTGAGAGCTAAAATTCATCTTCACCCCTGGCTTCAGGCCCTGGGGTGTGCCTCCAGTGTGGTGCTTCACTGCTCTCCTCTACCTGTTAACCTCCGATGGAGCAGACATCCGCGGAGAGTTGGGGCTGACACGTCCATATCGCGTTTCACTGGAGAACATCTGGCAGAGCCCCTGCCTGCCTCTTCAGCATATGCTGCCTCTTTATCTTCACTTCCTCTCTATTGTGTTTGCCTCTCTCCCATTCTGAGAGCGTTCAGTGCTCACTTTGCAATGCCGAGAGTGATCAGAAGTGAGGCCGGATGGCGGAGGAGCAGCATTCCCTGAAGTCTTTGGTCAGATGTCACAGGAACCTGCAGGAGACAGCAGCAGATGTTTGCATCTGTGTGGAGCTGGAGAGAGAGGCTGTCCTGCTGCAGAGGATACTCCGTTTCCAAGTTTGGGAACAAGTGGTTTGTCTGTTGTTTTTCAAGTTAGAAAGGGCAGTAGGACAATCCACAGGCTGCCCTGTTTTCTTTTGCTGGGAAACAAAACGTGTTTAGCTTGTATTGCGTAGAAAGGTGTAAAATTACAGGCTGTAGGAAATAAGTAGAAATGGCTGTTGAAGTGAAGAGATAAAGCTAAAGCTGAATCCTTTTTTCCTCCAGTCTGCAGGTCACGCCACTGCCTGTCGTGTTATCTGTGCAGATAAGTGATAACGTGGTAGCTAATGACGAAGGAACACATTTCTGTCCAGATTTTTAAATACCATCCTGCAGTATTAATGTGAGCTGCCTTGTGAAATGCAATCTGTGGCAGTAATGCTGCTGACAGCTGTTTGCCTCAGCCCTCGATTCACTGCTCATCTGGTGACTGCCGATTGCCCTTCCCGCCGCACTGGCATTTCTCTGTTTCCATGGCACTGCTTTGCATGTGGAAGCAGTGCTGGAGTGTGTGCCTGGTGCATTTTACCGTCTTAATTGTTCTCATCTGGGAAAGAGGTATCAGCTCAACTGGCTCAATGAAGTTTGTCAGAAATGAGGTATGAATCAGTGACTGCAGCTACCCAGAAGCCTGATGCTGGGGGCTGAAGACTTTGCTGCAGCATCTCTAACAAAAGTGCAAAGTAGTTTTGTCTTACTGTGAGCCTTGTTTTGCACTTTCCTACAGTTTGGGGATTAAGCTGTAAGTTTAGGGTAGTATCTTCAAGAATCTTGATGACTTAAAAGAATAAATTCCGGTTTTAAAAGCGAATTTTTTCCTGCCCATGATTCAGAGTGTTGTCTCTGGTGCTTAGGTGAGAACAGCTGCTGTGCTGGTGGACACATGCAGCAGATGAGGGGATTAAAACTTCCCAGAGAAGTATTTGCTGTAGATACTTTGTGTATTATAAGTGGACCCCAGGTCTTTCATGTAAAGAAGGACAACTGCCTGACTACTTATGAGTCATGTTAATTGTCTTGTGACAGTTTTACCTGGCAAACCTCACTGTGGTGTCAAAGAGAACCACCACAAAGATTTGATCTCTGTTTACCTCACCACTGTCATGCAGGAGATGTTTCCACCTCAGCTGCATTTTAAGAAAGTAAGGCACAGAGTAAGGAGGCAGAATGTGTCCCTTGACTTCTACACCTGTAGGTAGGATTATTTTACAGGTGTCTTTGTTTGAAAGACTGCCAAGGAAGGCGGGAACCTCCCTTGGAATAGAAAATATGACCCCCTTCCCTCCGAATTATTATAACTGTGAAATTACGGGGCTTTCAGGCAAAGGTATGGGAGAAGGAATAACAGTTCCTCACCGGTATATCCATGTGTGTAACAGGACAAACAAACAGCAGCAGCTGTGGCACAGCCCCGAGCGGAGCAGAGCCCAGCGCAGCCGCTCCCGGCCGCAGCCGCTGTCCCTGCCCCGCAGTGACCGCACCGCCGCCAGGGGGCGCTGCTGGCTCCCGGCCGGGCAGGGCGTGCCATGGTTCCCGCGCCTGCAGGGGGCGCTGTGCCGCGGGCTCAGCCCCCTCTCCCTCACGGGGTAATGGCGGGCGGGGTGGAGGGCGAAATGAGCTGCAGCTCGGAGCGGTGGCCACAGCTAGGGAGAAACAGGACAGGGCTGGACTCTGGCGGTGGCAGTGAATTCTCCCCGCAGTAAGGAACAGCTTGACCCTTCTCCTCCGAGGCTGAGAGCGAGATGATCTGCAGCTCGGAGCGGTGGCCACAGCTAGGGAGAAACAGGACAGGGCTGGACTCTGGCGGTGGCAGTGAATTCTCCCCGCAGTAAGGAACAGCTTGACCCTTCTCCTCCGAGGCTGAGAGCGAGATGAGCCAAGCCCAGCCCCGCACCCCCCCGGCCAATATCTCGCGGTATCTCTGCCCTTCCGAAGAGAAACCTCCCCAGGTAAGAAAGTAGCCAGCTGCACCCTTTCCCCACCGTGGCCGTTTCTTTTGTCTCTCTTAAGTACTGGTCGTTACTGTCTCTAGCAACAGATGGGACAAAATTCCATGAGAGAAAGAAACAAAAGGAAAAATCCTAACCCCCAACAACAGGCTTCTTGAAATTAGGCAGCATTTTATATGCTCCAAGCACAGCTACCACTGATTGTAAAGATACTGGCCCTGCGGCAAATCAGTCTTACGGGTTCCTGCCATGCATCCTCTCCCTTTGCCCTGAAATGGGGAATGCATTGGCAGCCTTTTGTGCAAGGATCAAAATTCTCCTCACTGCAAAGGTTCTGGGGTGTTTGGCACCCAGACTGCAGGGCTCAGATGTGCTGAAACCCCCATGCCTTCATTCCTGTGCCCCTGAGGGTCTCCATGCTGTGGTAGGCTGAGCCCGTGAATGATGGGAGAAATGCTCACCTCTCCTAAACACTGAGGTCTAATGTATGTCTCTGCTGCTCGGGGGACTGGGTACAAGCCAGAACAGAAATGGATTTTGGGCATGTGCCCATCGTGCTGCCCAGCCAGGTCACACAAGGGTTGTGGGAGTCAAGGGCTTGGGACCAGCCTCTGCTCACTGGACTCGAATAGCTTGGTTATCCAGGCCTACCCAGAGAGGCTGCCTGGCTGCTCCAAGAAACTCTGGTGGTCTGCTGAGGGCAAAACTGGGATTTTGACCACAGGACTCTTGCTTACCTTCCTGCATTTCCCAGCCTCATTTCCCTGTTTTCTTTGAATTCCCCAAATAAATGAAGCACAGATAAGCAGCCTCTGTCAACTGCACATTCCCTGGGTAAAGGAGGTCTTTCTTGGGACAGTCTAGTTGGCAAATCCTCCAGTGCAACCTGTGCCTCTTGGGTGACACAGACACACGGAGCTGTGCTTCCACAAGATTTGTGGGGATTGGTCAGGAAGTCTTCACCATCGACACAAGAGTTTGTAGTTAACCCCAGCCCCCGAAGAAAAAAAAAAAAAGGAATATTTAGAGAAACCCGTAAGTAGTGTTCTCTTCTCTAATGAAAAGTACAAATTCTGCATTAAAAATGTATTAACGCAAGAAAAAAAGGCATTTGAAATGCCTTGCTCTCCTTGTGAGATCACCCTATAGATATGGTCCACTTAATTGCTGTGCTTAATTGAGACAGCCACTTTTACTGGGACATCTCCCAGGGAGCCATTGTAGCCTAATGATTATCAATGCCAATGGTTGTTGCCTAATCAGGTCAGTGCCATAAATCCCTCTTAACAAGAATACTTTCAGTGAGTATCAAGTGATTAAACAGTGTTTAAACAGGTGTTAAGTAAGTGTGGGAGGCCATGTTTAAACACAGGGAAAACCAAAATAAAGTGGAAAGCAATAGGTGCGAATCTCAAAAATAATGACTGCTATTTTTGGCCTTCCTTTTCATTTAGTGCAGGGCTTTCTCTGATCAGTCTCAAATCTCACTTGGATTTTTTAATCTTTTGTAATGGGATGGAGAGTCCTGTGAATGAAAGCTGGCCAGAGGCATAGGGAATCAGCACTAACTCTGATTAGGTTTGCGACTCATGTAGGGCTTCCCAGAGATCCTTAACTACTCTAGGAATTTCTATGCATATTCTGGGATTGATTTATTTTTTGGGGGGGTTGGTGGGGAGGGGGGAGTGTTTTTTAGTGATAGTTGATATAGCATAGCTGTAAAATAGAGTGATAGAGATGCTGCTGGGACAGCTGAATCCTTCTGTTGCTATTGATTTAACAGTCTTAGGATAATGTGGAAAGCCAGTAGTGTGTGTGAACTGCCAGAATGCTTGTGCTCCCTGTGTTCTGCTGCTGTCCTGAATACAAATGGCAATTGTCCACCCTTGTCCCCCTCCCTGGCCAGAAAAGCACCTCCTTTTCCTATGGCACAACTTACCCTGCAATGGGAAGGTTTGCTGTGTCAGGATTCTGCTGTGCAAGCCGGGCTCTTCTCCATTTTTGATCTGATTATGTGCCCTATGGTCTCTATTGATTTATAACAAAATCCAATTGTGACATATTTGATGAGCATGCAGTGCTGAAATAAATTTGGGAGAGAAGCTTAATCAGCTCTCTCTGTGAAGGTCCAGAGGTGTGGGCATTTTCTAACAGAAAACTGCTATTCAGTACCTGATAGAAATTTTATGGCATCAAAGTGTGAAGCCTTTTGGGTGTGGGGAGCTTGCTGGGAGCCTGGAGGCTGTGTCCATCCCACTGGTGCCATGTGAAATCCACACAAGTGCCCTGTGCATCCAAAGCAGCTGCTCACAGCTGCCTTTTCCTCCTCTGGGTTTTCTAAGAAACAGGTCTCACTTCTGAGCATTTTCATGGCCCTGATTGCTCTAACATTTTGTTTGCAGACTTCTAGGTTTTCACAGCTGTTTTCCTAGCAACCGCGTGTGTGAGAGGAGTCATTTTGTGTTTGTTCACTGGCAGTGCAGGGAGAGTCTTTGGAACCATTGCTGCAGGTTGAAAGGCAGCTATTTTGTTATTATGTTTATTTGGACATGAGGTTAGATCCCAGTGCAAAAGAGCTGTAGTGCAAGGGAGTACCAACTCTGTTCTCATGATGCACTTTCCTGTTTATTAATCAGCAACTGCAGCTCTGTCTGGTCCTTCTGTGAAAGTTTATTTTACCTTTGAATCTGGTTTTGTTTCGTGCTTGGCCTTCAATAATGTAGAAAATCAGAAAACGTTCATCTTTTATCTCAGAACAAGTTTTATGCATTGAATCGTGGCACTGTACTAGAATAACCTTTTTTAAAATCACAAAAGTGTCATTTGAAATTTGATGTAAGGTTTGGCAAACCTTTTTTAATTACACTCTAGCTCCTATTGATGTTTATAAAAATAAATAGCAAAAACAACACCCTTCCCTCCTCACGCCATGCACTCATTTAATGGATCATTAGGAGTTTGAAATACAAATAGCCCTGTATTTTGTTACAAAGCAAGCTCGATGTCCAAAGATATTTTGGAACTCACAGGAAGCACGGCTGGCATTACAGCAGCTACTTGATTTTTGCAGTGCTTCTCCAACTTTGCAGTACACAGCCACCAGATGCAAAGGGACAGGTTGTGATAAATCTTTAATTAGAGCCATATTTAATATTGCAGAACTAAAAACTTCCATAGAAATGGTAGAGTTGTTACTGGCACATATTTACAGCATCAAGGTATGTTCCTGAAGTGGGTGAATTTCCATTCTGGCACAAAACTGAAATCTCTGTTGTTTAAAGTGTTCTAGTAAAGTACTGAGATGTGCAGCTTCTTTTGATTTTTTTTTTTCAAATTTTGCATTATTTTTTTCATTTGTTGATAAAGTTCCAAACAAGCATAGTGGTTAGCCGTTATTCTGGAAAAACAAACAGGCAAACTCATAAATGACAAAGTAAAGTCTGGAACAGAAGAAAATACTATTATTATAATTTTCATCCTGTTAAAGTGAGTGTGAAATATAGTGAAAGTTAATGGTCTGGTGATGGTCCTACCAGGGGTTTAGCAAGGACAGAAAATTAATGTCAATCTGAGTCTTAGTCTAGTGCTGGAAGTATAAACCCAGCCTTCCTTTTTAACGGGAGGTCAGTGGGAGTTAAGGTGTGAGTGCTCCAGGAGAGCTTGTGTGGTGCTGCATCCAGCCCAGCTGCAGAAGTACAGAAGGGAAGGCTATCAAAATTCACCTTTGGGGTCTCAGCCTCCTTGCCAGGCTTTCCAGCAGCACTCTTCCCCTCCACAGCAGACCCCACTAAGGTGGCCATCCTTTGCTTTCCTCTGTTTGTGCCAGAGGCCACCATGCCTCAGGCCCCCCAGGAGCACAGGAAGGAAACTTGCAGAACTTGGCACTAAGTACAGGCAGTTCTGTGTTCTTCTGTTCTCATTTCATTCCCAGTACAGTGGTTCCTTCCCTCCTTCTGCTGTGCCCCAGGTCTTGACCAGCAGAAAGTCATTCTCAGTCTGCTCCAGTGCAATGCAGTCGTTCTTTATGCATCAAAATCCTCCTTTCCCTGTTCTCTCCCGTAGTGCTGGTGTACATCAGGACTAGGCTGGGTTGGACCTGTCACATCCATTCATTATGAGGTGACCACTGAGGGACCATGTGATGGGAGAGGTGAGGATGTGGGAAAGACAACGCAAACCTCCCTGAACTCTGCTGTTACTTGCGCTAGCCACGAAATAACCTCTTGAAATATGCAAGAAGGTCAGTGAGATAATGGAAGGATTCTGCTACCTGAGCACCAGAGGCTGTGCTCTGTTAAAAAGGAAATAGCGAGGGATGGGTGTGCAGCTTGCCTTGGCTCCGTTCCAGAGTCGGAGTACATGTGAAGTGGTGGAGAGAGCAACTGGGAGAATAATAACTGAGGATGTGAGACTGGGAGCAGAACAGCTGTGAAGGAGCTAACAGGGAATGTTAACAGAATGGATATTGGGCATAGCTGAAAGATGAGGTTGAGTCAGCAAACTCAGAGAGGCAGAGTAATGGCAGAAATATAAATTAACACCAGATTCTTCTTACTAGATGTTAGAGTAGCTCACTGCCACATGTCCAATTCTTTGTAAAATTTGGCTACTTCCTTTCTTGCCCAAATGGGAACTAACTGAGCCCTTTTTGAAACTTTGGTCCCAGTGATGAGTTGAATACTTTGGAAGTGCTGGCTGTGGATGGGATCACAATGCTGTAATTTATTCTAAGTCTGAATTCTTTCCTTGGCAACAGTCATCCTTTGGGGCATGGCTGACTTGCTTTATTCACCCCCCATCCTGCTCGTCCCCTGCCTTTCTGTATTAAGGCTGTCTTGGTTTGTAACTTATTTTAAGGGCTGCTTTGGTCTGTTACTTGATTCCTGCTGTAGAGGATTGATGTTGTTCAGTTAATCCAAATATGAAAAACTACTTTTGTTCTTGGCCTTTCCTCTTTGGTTTCTTTTTCTTTTTTTTTCCTGTGTGAGGAATCCACGAGATCTGATCACACTGGTCCCCCACAGCAACATTCTGTTTCTAGTGCAGGAGAGAGGTGATTGAAGACAAAACCCAAATAAACCAAACAAAACAAGAACAAATCCTCTGCCCCCAAACCTTGCAGATTTTCAGAGCTGTATGCCTTGGGACCGTGGAGATAAGAGAGGAAGGGCACTTTTTATTAAAGGAAGGAAATCAGCTGTTTGGATGACTAAAATAATGCCAAAGAAAGCAGATGAAAGGGTAAACAGAAGAAAGAAAGAATAGGTGCCATTGACGTGGAGGAGTAACAAATCCTGGGAATAGGAGGCTGGAGGTGTTTGGTGGAAACAAACACAGAATGAGAGGAAAATGGAGAAAAGATAATTCTCTCCCTTCCTGGAGCTTGATGAACCTTCCAGTCTGTCAGCTGCCCTTCAGAAAATCCAGAAGGATTCTGGCACCCAATTTAAGGCTGGATTTTCAACATAACTTCCCAGGCATCGCAGGTTTGCCCCTATGGCAGCTTCTGTGAATGGCTCAGCAGCAGTGGCTGGACATGAAACAACTTCAGACCAAGTTCTGTCCTCCATCTAGACCTACGTTTCCTGCCAACACCAGGCTTCTGTTTATGTCGGATGAGGCAAGAGAAGGTAGGATTTACAAGCTGTAGCTGTTAGTGGGTCCCAGCAGCTCCAAAACCAACATTTTCAGAAGACCTCAGTCTACTAATGGGGGACACACCTTATGAAAATAATCTTAAAGTTATACCTGAGCTGTTTTGAAAGTAGCTAGTCAGGATCTTGTTGAATTTGTGTATTTGAAGACTGGTCTGAACAGGTTACAGGTTCATGGGCATCTTCTCACAGTGCAGATACTCAGTAATGTTTATTGAAACCAGTGTTCTTTTATAGACTCAGCGTTCTGAGCCATGTGTATTTATGTACCAGGCTTTTGTCTGTAGCTCCTTGGACGTATTTTGACATTGTTCTGTGCCACTGACAATGTGGAGACCTGTGTTTGTTTTGTTCTCAGTTGGTGCTTCCTGGTCAACAGAAATAAAAAGCTGGTTGTGTTAACAGCTGACAAGGTAAACTCTGTGGTACAGGGCCAGCAAGCTGGGTATTCTTCTCTCCTGAAAGGTGTGCTCAATCAAATGCTGGCTTCAGTTTTCTCAGTTCAATCCCTTCCTTTTCTTTTTTCAGGGAGAAGTTGTTGACTTGCACTTAGGAGTTTATTTGCCTTTGACAGAGCAGTTGTAGTTCTCTTTTCTTGCCACGATGGCTTTTTGCATGTGCCTTATAAACCGAAAACTGAGCAACCCAGCTGGAGATGTAGTGAATTCCTCAGGAGTGTCTGTGTCACAGAAGGGGAGGCTCGAGGCAGAACACAGCCAAAGCCTGGTCTTCCTGCTGGCAACGCCGTGGTTGGAGGGAATGTGGAAAAGTGTGGGAGAAAAGGGTTGGGGGGGGGGAAGGGAAAGCAGGTCTCTGGGTTAGAGGTGAGAATTGAAAGGAGCAGGAAGACTCTCTGCTGGAGCTGGTGGCCAGAATCCACTTCCATAAGGTGCAGATTCATCTTTCTGGTGTTTCAATCCGGAGTAGAGGAGATCTGAGCAGAGTGGTCAATATAACCCTATTCCTCCTGCATTCGAAACAATTCCCTCTAATGGGGTAAACAGCAAATACAAATCAGTTGTCTCTTTGGTGCATTCTTAATGCTGTGCCTTCCAGGGAGCCTTTCCATACTTACGGTAGCAGGTATAACTTATTCTTAGCCATGCAAAGCCAGAATTGGGAGGCTGATGTCACCATCTCTGCAGTTCTTTCTGTATTCAGTTTCCTGCTTTTTCAGATCTGTTTCCAACCTGTCTGTCTCCAGATACTTCTTCCTAAAATAATTCTTTGTGAAGTGACAGGCACACAGGGACCTGAAAAAGAAAGTAAGCTGAGGATGACTGAAGGTGCTGATGAAAGGCAATCAGCTGGAGAGAGCAAAGCATCAGATGTGATCTGTCTGGCATGTGCCTAATTATCCTGTGCCTTCAGGCATGCAGCCAGGCAAGAGCCGGGAAGTTCACTGAGCAAGTTCACTTCATTTCCCTGCGCTGCTTTTCACACATAGGGAAAAAAAAAAAGTGAAAAAAAATGTTCCTCAGGATAAGCAACCAGGACCATAAGAGGCGATGTAGAAAGGAAGAAGGCTTGACTGGTGTAGTGAAGCATATAATGAGGTAATTAGAACTGTGAAAAGTTGACAAAGCACTAGACCAAGATGAATTGCTTCCCCCAAGTGCTCAGGAGATGGGCAAGAAACTAGAGCAGCCTCCCTGAATGAACTTCCACAAGTAACCCTCATTACTGTTTTTATCCTCTTGAAGTGTAGAGCTTCCATAGGGCTGGAGGGAGGTTGGCATTATGCACACAGTTTACAAGGAAAACAAGAAGGAGTAAAAATAATATAGATGGCTTTGCTAACAATGAGGAAAACTAGGGAGGGAGGACGTTTCTTCAAGCTGGTGGCAAGATTTATTTGCTGGGAGTGGTAGGGCTGCTGTTGAAGTAGCTATAAAGTCAACATCTAAGTAAAAAATATTTTCCTTCCCATTCTATATCCAGTTGGCAGCGATGAAATGAGCATCCCTGTAATTTGTGTCCTTACGAGGAGGGTCTGCCCTGCAGCGTGTTTGTGTTGGACCCAGCCAAAGACAGCGCTGATCCAAATGATAACCACCCTATCCATCCTTGCAGCTTTTCCTGACGTGCTTTTGGTCTCATGCAGCCCTCCCTTTCTCCGATCACCTTGCCATTATTTAGTATAAAAACAAGAAAAGCTGTAAAACAAACCGGTTAAGATTTATCTGTGGGGATGCTGCCACTTGCTGCCCTTAAGTGAGGGTAACAAGAGAATACAGGAGTCCTTTGTTGTAGCCAGAATCCCAGTTTGTGTACCTGTTAAAATACAACGTTTACAGAACTTGTGTGGAGGAAAGCATTGTTTCCTTTGTTTTTCCTTCCTGTAAATGAGTGCCTGAAACTAATCAGATGTTTCTGCGTGGAAAAAGAGGCAGTTTCTTTAGCTTTTCTTTTTAAATACTGTATTTTAGTTTCCTTGCAGTGATAAAATGAATAATGCTTTCTGTGACACTGGAAGGCTGCACTGCCCTGGAGTTCTCTGCACATATCCCATGCATGCACATGAGTTCTGTCAGCACCTGGTGAGGTTTTTTGGATTTTATATGATTAATTTAGTTTGAAGATAACCCTGAAAAAAGTAGAGTAAGGGAAATACATAGCTATTTCCCACTGATTATATAAGGCATTTCTATATGAAAACGGCCTCACTGGTTGTGTATTCTTTTCTTCTGACCTGATTTGATTAATTTTTGGTGTGCTGAAATTGTCCTAGGACTCCTCTGAACACAGCAGATACTTCTGTGAGGCAGAACTAGCGGAGGGTTTTGCATTCTGGCATTACAAAAGTTGATTCATGTTCATTAAGATGAATGGAAAGCCTGCCATTGATTTCAGTGGAGTTGAATCAGGCTCATATCCTCAATCTAATGAAAAACATTATCCACATGACTCTCATTAACTCTGTTTGCAAAACAGACAGCGAGATATGACTCCAGATTTCTTCTGAGACACACGACAATGATGATGATGATGATGATTATTCTGTAGAACAGACAGAACCCTGTGTTTAGAAGAGAATCACTGCCTGAATTTTGTCTCTATTGCACCTGCTTTGTGCTCAGGCTTTTTTCATGTGGTGAAGATGATCTTTGGGGTGGCTGCTCTGGAGCACCCTGGGAAAATACAGATGTTGAGCTGCTGCTGGAGCCATGGCTTTGGGGGTCAGCACATCTCCCTGGCTGTGCCGGCGTTGTGGTAAAAGGCAAATGAATCACCTGTCAGTTTATTTTTAAGGTTTTCTTATCAGAAAAGTGACCAATGTGTGCACTTTTGGGAAAGCTACTGCAATACTTCATTGTGATGTTTGGTTGGCAGTAGGAAATCTCATTTCCTTGCACTTTTTTTTAACCTTGAAAACTAATTTACAAATTGTGGCTCGCAACAGGAGGGCAAAATGCCAAGGCATAATCGACTGACACAAAAGAAATTAAGTTTGGGCAGGCAGTATAAGAACCTGGTCCTGTTGAAATCAGTGGTGCAATTCCTGTTGTTGTTGTTTTTACCTTTGGTTTCACTGATTCCTTCAGATGTTCATAGATCCTCTGAAGCCTAAACCTCATCATATTTGCTGTTTTGTTAGAAGTCCCAATTTCTACAGTCCCATCATAACATGACAGATTTTTTGGCTTGTTTTGAGAAAGGAATTTTCTTGCTCTTGTAGGTGAAAAGAAAATTTTTAAGTAGTGTAAAAAATGGATCAAGAGCATGTAACAAAGAAGCTTAAATGCATGATTTAAAGAATCTTATAACACATAAGCTTATTAAAAATTTTTTTGTTGTTTTGGATCACTGGGCACAACTATAAAATACAAGGTGTCAAGTACATCGTGTGTCTGTAATGTGTATGCACGTGCCCTGAATGTATATTTTTTGGTGATGTGAAGAATACCCAAACCAGCATTATTTTTTCCAGGTATCTAAATGATATTCTGGAAAATTTAGGTGCGACTTGCCAACTTTAAATACTGAGCTACAATTCAAACAACATTTAATACCTTTTGAAGATGGCAGAATCTATCAATGCTGTAGACACGCATACATGCAAAAGCTTTACTGGTTATTTTTTTGTTGTTGATGGATCTCTTAAGAAGTATCACAGCAACTCTCAATCTATTTCTGCAAAGGGAGGAGATGTATGGGCTGCAAGTTCCTGTTTGTTATTTTGAAGTGGTTGCCAAACATTCTCTTTAAAGGTGGTACATTTTAAGGAATTTTATGCTTGTTTTGTTTTTTTAATGTTTATTTCCTCTGGGGATATCGTTTGCTTGGCTTTTGGTCTTCTGGTGTGTGTGTGTGTGTGAGGAGGAGTGTGTCTGGAGGAGTGGGATTGTTTATTTTTCATTTTTACTGCAAAAAGAAATAACTTCCTCTTCTCCCTTGTGGCTAAACAAGCCGTCAAAGTCTAGGAGGAGTTGAAGCTGATGGTCCTTGACATGTGCTATTGGTTTAAACAAACCAAAAGTATGTTTCCATATATATTTTTAAACACATGTGTGATTTAAAATTATCCCCCAAATAATTTTGGCTTGCCTGGTCGTGGGAGGACAAACATGGTTTGTACAGGCAAGTGCTGTTGCTTGGTGAAGGTTAGTAAAGACAAATTTTGTGAGTCAATACATATTATTTCTGCAAGATAGCAACTGGAAGGAAATGAGCTTCTTTAGAGAGGCAGAAAGGAGAAAACAGGGTTAATTTTTTTTCTTGTAGAAAGTGTTCAGTCAGCATTAAAAGCAAATGTCTCAATATCTTTAAACAAAGTCTGCTTTTGTCTTGCCCTACCTGTTTTCCAAAGGAATGTTCTGAAATCGGCTTCATTTTCTTCTTGCTCCAGACTCCCCCGAAAGTTGAAACTATGGGAGAGGGCAGGTTTGGGAGATTGTCTTCTAACAGCCTTGTCTTTGTCTCTTCTTCCACGTGCTGGTCCAGTGAAAAGCTGTGCTTGCTACACCTTGGTGTGTAATCATGACATTTGAATAAACCCCAGGCACTTCATTATGGCCAGAGCAACCATCCTGAGCCTGAAATCACAGCATATTTGGGATTGCACGAGGAAGGGTCTTTTGTGAAATACTGCCTTGCACAGATGATTCCAGGCCGGGCTCTGTGCAGCCGAAATTGCTGCCAGGGAACTTCACTGTGGTGTATGGAGTGATGATGTGAGAGCTGCCAGCAAATTTGTTTGGCTGGTGCAGTAATGTCTCCACCTGCACTTGGATGGCCAAGCTTCCAGGCTTAATCCAGTCCTGTGAAATGTGTGAATTATGCACAACCTT
Source organism: Pachycephala philippinensis (assembly GCA_013397055.1). NCBI lineage: Eukaryota > Metazoa > Chordata > Aves > Passeriformes > Pachycephala > Pachycephala philippinensis. The sequence continues at coordinate 401,770 of VWZT01005634.1, read as the reverse complement.
CCCTTAAACCCTGCAGGCAGCAGCTGGATCCACCAGCCAGTGCCGTGTGGGGACGGAGGACGTGAGGAATAGCTCAGAGAAGAAGAGTTCCCATGCTAGCAAGTCAGGCTGATGCTCCAGGCAGCACTGAGAAGTGTGTGTTTGTCTTCTTGCTGTCCCTTTGTGTTGTCAAGGTGACTTTTACAAGAGGTCACTTCTGTAAATGCACAAAAAGCTTGGAATAGACAAGTGGTGGGTTAGGAGGAGATGGTGAGCCTGAGGAGGGGATGCCAAGACAGAGAAGTCTTTGGAGGAATGAGAGGGAAGGATGGAGGAGAGTAAATCAAATATGAGCAGTTCTGCCAGTGGCAGTACGGGCAGCACCTCAGGGATGCTGTTAGTCAGGAGGCAGACTGTCAGGGCTACTGGAACTGGATTGGGACTTTAGTCTTTTTGACCCTTAGCATTTTCTCACTATTCAGCCTTCCTGCAACAAGCTCAGAAGTATTTTATGTTGGTGGCTTTTTTTTTTTTTTAATACTTCTTATATGCAGACAGCAAAAATTAAATGAAAGGAAATTGTGGGATCTGTCGGTTTGGCATGCCAACAAGAGCCTGCTCAAATGCTTGTCTCCCTAGATTGTGTGAACTTTTTATTTCTCCCATTGGAGTGGGACTGAGCTCATCAGGTTATGTTGCCTGTGGAGGCAGGGACAGGGGCTGCAGGGTGCTCTCAACCGAGCTTGAAGCAGAACTGGCAGCCTGTGGGTGTGCAGCTGCTTCTCTCCCAGCCTGGAGTAGGTGTCTTGCAGCCTTATTTAGTGGGAACATCAACCTGGTTCTGCCATGGCTGCAGGAGCTGCTCAGATGTGGCATTGGGGAGACACACGTGAACAGAGGAAGAGAACAATTCCTTCCATCACTTGTTCAGCTTAGGAGAAGCAGAACTGGTACAGGGTTTGTTGAGGGATCACTGCACTAGGCCGTTCCTGTGCTTGCTGAGGGATGCTTTTTTTCCAGTTTTCCTTCCGATAATCTCTTCATGAACAGTGCATGAGGCACTGAACTCTGCTGCCTCTTGATTATGTAGCAGTGATCGAGTTATTTGTGTTGGTGTGTCAGTCTGCAGTGTTTTTGCTCAAGGATTGCAAAAACCTGATCCTTCATATTTTGTAGGGATGTGCAAGGGAAAGCGTTGAGAGGGTTTAGAAGTTATCTTTTGCTTTTTGTTAGAGTTGCATTTCAGAACAGAATGCACACTGTTGTGTACTATATTTAGTACACAGCCAAATTACATTGCTGAAGCTTTTTTTGGCCTGCCATTGTTCATTTACACTAATTTGGCTGGCTTAGAAAGAGATGTTGGAAGCGCAGCTTTGCCGAAGCTCCTCTGTCCTCCAAGAGTCCTAACAGGATAGGTAATTGAGACAAGCTCATGTCTCAGAGGAATTATTCTTGGCTGCCTTCCTCCATTAGCACTGCTAGTGCTTATACCATTTATTCCAGGGGGAATTGAGCAACTCCCACACTCAGTGCATTTGCAAATTCCAGCCTGCAGCTTCCTCTTATTGCTCGCTAGAAGATGCTCAGAAAAAGGAGCATGAAAGCAAGGGAGGGGCATCAAGATGTGGTTACTTGCAAAGAGCCCTGAAAGCAAGTACAGACAGAGTGTATTTTATGTCATGTATTTGATATTGGAACTCCTGTGGCTCCCACCACCTCTCCTGTCCACAGAAAATGCTTGCTGTTCCAGGAGCAGAAGAGAGAAGCTTGGCTATAGCTGGATACTAAACTGGTACCTGCCTGATCTGCCCTCAGTTATTCAGATGGAAAGTTCAGGACCTCTGGCCATTAGATGATTTTGTCACATGACAAATTTAATCAGCTTACAGTAAGTTTATCACCCTTTTGAAATATCACATCAAAAATGTGTCAGCTGAAAGAAACTCCATAATCTGCTCAGCTGAACTAAATCATGCTGAGTTTAACTTTGGAACTGTAACTTCTGGAGGCAGCAGGTCCATTCTTACTCCAGGTCCTGTCCCCCAGCCCCGTCACCCTGGTGTGGAACATGGGATTTTTGTTTAAAGCATGGGTGTACGGGACTCCTGTTACGTTGTGGGTTTTGTCCTAAGCAGGATGTTGTGGGATGGTAGAAGTGGGATTTTGCAGTGCAGGTCCAGGCAGCTGCTGGCCACTACAGATCATGAAAACAAAGAGTGTAGAATTACTGAAGGAAATGTGAACAAAGAAGGGGTTTAGTGTAGACGTTTTTTAGTGCTAGCTTACTGTATACGTTCTGCCTAGAGAGATGCATTGCAGAGTGCTGTTAGGAATGTAATTTCATACTGGTATTATTTTCGTCGTGTGTCTTCCATCTGCATCACTTACTAAATCCATTTTGAATAATTATATGGTAAAGTCCTTTCTGGACTTGACAATTAGACAGAGATACTGCAGCGGAAACACACACAAAAGCATAATTGTAAATAATGGATATTGACTGGATCTGCCAAAAGTTGCAATAAAAAAGCCTTGCCTTAGGTCAATTGTTCCTGGCATATGGATGAAAAAAGGAATCCAGCAGTGTGTGTTATAACATGAGCGGCTGTACATCAACATTTGCCAGCCAGGCTTTTTTTCTCTCCTTGTTTTCTGGCTTCTCATGGAGCTCCATATCTATCACAAAGGTAGATACAAGCTTTTGAAAACATTCTGTGCTTCTGCACTGCTTGCTTGTATTGGGTTTTTTTGGGGGGTTTTTTAATACTGAAGAGTGAGGTAATAGAGATAACCAAGTTGACACTTGCTGTTCATCCTTCTCCTGAAAATGAGAGCTTTGTTGTGGCTGTTGTTGATCAGGACTTGTGTGTCACCCAGGAGGTTACACCTGAATAGGAAGGAGCCCTCCACGATGGATCTGTGGAGTTCTGCAGGGCAGGGACACTTTCCCCTTCGCATCCGTAACTCCATGTGGTCCCACATCCAATCCTTTGCCATCACTGCTGCATCCCAAAGAGCTGACTGCTCTAAGCTGCTTGCTGGGGCTGAATTACACTGTGGAATCAGAAGTTTTCTAATGAGGAGCTATCCTGTCATTTCAGCTGGGAATTGGCCTTCGGCTTCTGCTCAGACTCTTGATGTAGTCAAAGGAGAACAAAACTCGGAGCAGTCTCGCTGGCTGTGCAGCGAGGGCTGTGGATTAAGGCTTTCTTGAGCTGCAGGAGGTTTTGCAATTGTTTATGCCGGTCCTTGGAGAATAAGTGTGAAATTAAGATCGTGGTCTGATTTATATATATAATTTCTGTGATGTGCTCCTGTGATGCTGCAGAGCCAATTATAGATAACTATAAATATGCCATTGGGAATCTTTTAAACATTTATTTTAGTGCTTTTGAGGAAGCCAGTACTAAGTTTAATAGACTGTGGTGAATTATTGACCGAACAAATTATAACAATGGACTGGAGTATGGTATTGACATTAGAGATTGTACTGTCATCTTTAGGAGTCATTACAGGATTTAATTCGGGGCATGCTGAACTTTGAGATTTACACTGGGTGGGATATTGACTCCATAATGTGAGAGACATATGTTAACCTGCATGCATAGCAGACCATTGTTAACATGTCTACCATAAAAGTCATAGAAATTACGTAATAAATTCAAATCAGATTTTTGTCCCCTGTCTCTTTATGGTCAGGGAGCTGTAAATGCAGATGTAGGGAGGTCTGTGGTGAGTGGCAGTTTTTTTTTCAAATTTATATAACCTTTAGCATTCTGGAAAAAACCTAATTTGGGGGTTGAAATAGAATAGAAACAGGGACTTGTTCCATGCATGTCTAAAGGAAGAAGTGATGATTCTGCACAGGGTGCATTTTATTACCCAGTGGGGGTTGGTTCCTGGACTTGTAAAGCAGCAAAAGGCACGGGATGTGTTTGTTTCCCTGTGCTCTGAAGCTTCCCAAAGGCTCATGGCACTGCGGGGAGTCCCAGCAGGAATGAACCGTGGAGCCAAGTGCGGGCACTCGGCGTGTGCAGCCAACAGCATCCGCACTTCCCTTATCCACACAGCGGGGTTTTGTACGGGACAGCTCGGGAGGAATCCCTGCGTCCGGTCCTGAAGGGAAACCCGTTCTGCAGCAGCTGCCAGAGGCACGAACACGCTAAGATGGTCCTGAGGAGCATTTCTGTGTTCCAGGGAAACTCTAGGAGGGTTTATGTAGCCAAAGTAAATGTTGACTCTCTGGCTATTTCCAAAGTTTCCTTTATAAATCCATTTGGGAAAGAAGTTTTCCTGTTTCTTCACAGTGTCTGGTGTTTAGTTTGCCTTGGATTCTGATGGAGTGAAAACCTCCTTCAGAAACGAAATCAATCAGGCATTAGTGGGAGTTGAGATCTATTCCCTGCGTTGCTGATGTCTTTCCTTGGGATTTATTGCTGGGGGGGAAGACAAGGTGCAGATTCCTGTCCCTATGTGGCAAGTACAGGAAAAACAAATGTCTCCAATATTTCTGAAGTGAACAGATTCCATATACCCAGCCTGCTTCATTATTATGAATTTTGGAGGGGGGGAGACAATGTGCCATCAATGGAATAGTAATAGTATGTTATTTAGGCTTCTGCTTGGTAATGGACCATTCAAACTCTTCTGAGAATCAGAGGTGAGCAATTATTTATGAGATGATCAAACGTAGATTCTATATCCGGGGCAATAAAAGTCGAGATCGGTTGATTTATTTGGTGAAGGTTGGATGTGCTGCTCAAATATTGATAGGATCTTCCTGAAGCACACATGAGTCTGTTAAACTCATAACAAAAGTTATACTAAATAGTGGGAAAAGTATTAAAATATCGTTCCTACTGGTGCTCTCCCAATGCCTGAATGAGCTGTGTTCCTCCTTCAGGGCTGTAATGACAGGGACACGCAGGATTGTGGCTGCTGACGAGTTCTCCCATCTTGGGCACGTACTTGTTCAAGAAATTAATCTTGTGTTTGAGACCGTATCTTAATTTGTTTTGCTGCTGCAATAATTGGCTAAGGTTTGTTTATCCATAAGGGTAATTTCAAGTTTAATATAAAACCCCAGCTCCTTCATCTTTTTAATTGGTCATGTTATTCTCTTCTCCTTTAATTGAAGTGGTAAACAATCCTTTTGAAAGGCTGAGGCTGCTGAGAGAGACTAAGCCTCTGCCAGCCTAAATAAAAACTTATTTTAAAAAACAGATACCCACAGTTAGAATATAAGAGGCCTTTCTGTACAGAAAAAGGTACATTTAGATCTGGAATGTCTGTAAAGACAGATTTTCAGAGAAATTAAAGCTGTTTCTGCAATTTTATTTATGAATGGAAAATGGTATTCGATTTAGGAAAGTAAGTGGGAATGCCATTGCATTGTCATATACCCACAGTCCCAGAGCTGTTGATTCACAGGTTAGTGTCTTGAATCTCGTTTAGAAGATCCTGGAGATGATAACCCAGACTGAAAAAGAAGTATAAAATACCACATCATGTATCTGAGGGGGGATTTTCTTTGTTACAGAAGAGGCAAGTTTTGTAATAGGAATATATGTAAAGCTGTGGAAGAAAGAGGGTCCCAAGTCCCTGTGTTTATTTGCTTGTTTTTGAGAGAATTGCACAGTTTCTACCAGTTTTGTGTTTGCCCATTATTAAGTAAAATATGTTCAACGTGGTCAATCTTGACCCTTCTATGAGGTGCTTTGTGGCTTTTCATATAAAACATCCTGCAAAAAATGGGGGAAGGTGGTGAAATGTGACTTATAATTAGAGTTTGCTTATCCTGAGGAAGGATAATGAGAATTCGAGAGTCTGATTGAACTGGATAAATATTTTTTTTATTGGGTACACAGGCCAGGAGATACGTGCCTAAGAACTTGTATGTCTCTCTACACATCCCAATCTGTGTTTAATCCTGTTATTCTCACACAGGACCTTGGACTCACAAATAGTAGTAGGAAAAAAAGAATCACCAAATATAACACTAAATACCACAGCTGTCATTATAAGGCTGCAAGAGTTGACCACAAAACATTACAGACATGACCTTCTAGCAAGTTCCTGTTTATTTGCTCTCTCCCCCACCACGTGTCTTTTACCAGGCTTAGCTGTCACCCAGGTTCTAAGTTTGAGTGTCTTGTGTCATCACCCCTCCTGTCCTGACTTAGAGCCAGCCTGGCTGCGTGTTGTGGGAGGGATTTTTGACAAGCTTCAGTTGAATTCTTATCAGTAAAATCCCTGATCTGATGTGTCCATGGACTAAAATCACAGTCAGTGATGCCCCTGACCCCAACATCTACCCAAATACTGTTCTCCTTGTTCTCCTAAATAGATTTGTTTCCTCACTGTTGGTTTTCAAACCACCATTTTTCTGGGGAAAAAAAACCCTTAAAAATGTTTTTCTCATTTTCCTCTGTTTACTTTCCATAACTTGAAAAGTCTCTTTGAAGATGCTGACAAAAATAGCTGTTTCTCAATCCACGTAATTACGGAAAAAGCATTCCTTTTTCTAAGTGTGTGAGCTTTTTTCCCCCCCAACTATCGTGCTTTTTACTCAACAATAGCACTTTTTGGTGTTATTTTGGAAGCAGCCTAGGCTGCTTTGAAAGACATGCTAAATCATACCCTTGATTCCTAACAATAATTTCATTACACGTGAAATTTTATTTAGGAAGAAACGAGACACTTGTTAAGACATTACTTAGGCTGCAAGCTTAACCACTTAGATGTTATGAAATGCTAGACTAAACATTTAATTTCCCTTATGCATTTTGAGACTAACGGTATGCATATATATTCTGAGTTTTTATGTTCATTATTGAAAAGGAGATGTTTCAGTAGTTTGTCCAAACTTGGCTGTATTTTCACAGATGTGGTAGCGACAACCTTACTGACTATAGAAATCCAAAGGTATTTTTCCAAGCAGGAAGGCATTAGATCTTCCCACATACAAGAGGTGGTTGGTATTTTAGAGCATGCATGAAACATTTTCCAAAGCATTTTGACTCCCATTCATCTCCTTTGCTAGAATGTGCCTTATTTCAGAAATTGCAGCTTCATTTGAGGAAATGGGTGAAATCACCTTGGCTGCTACATTAAGAATAATAACAACCAACCCACCCCAGCCCAGGCAATCATCCAGCAGGATTTTTTCGTGCTGAGTGGTTCAAGTTTGGAAAAGAAATGCAGAGCTGACATCCAGGTCATGTAAGGGAGAGCGCTGGAAAAGCGAGATGATTTTTCTGATAATATGAGATGCAAATGGATTCACACCACCGTGTCTGGGTGTTAAATGCCCTTCAGGCTTGCAGGTTGGTTGTGCCATGAAAAATGCCCCTGAGGTTTTCAAAAATTGTGCATCGTAGAGGCTTGGGGACCTGCAAAGTATTTAGGTCCTCTCCTTCTTTTGCATTTCTCTGCAAGGATTGAGTCCTTGAGTACTTTCTTCAAGTCGTGTTTCAGTCACCTTCCAGAGCACAAACTTTCTTTTGGAAAGTCAAGAAGTCTTGGTGTGCTGCTGCTGGGGGAAAGGTACTTGGAATAATTATGCTCCAGAGAACAGAACTGAGAACATTTCTGGGGGAGAAAACAGCAACTGCAGTCAAACAAGCTGCTAAATAAGGAAACATCATTAGACAACAGGGCTAACCTTGGGTTTGCTGCTTTGCTTTTTATTTCCACATAGTAGGAGAAAATATAAACAGGAAAGAGCCTGAGTGCCCTGATAGGAGCGAAAAATATCTTGTATCTGTGCTGCCAATGCCCTGCAGCAATCCCCACTCTGTAACAGCCCCAAAGAGTTGGGTTCAGGCAATGAATAAATAAAATGCAAAGTTCGGAGCGTGCTGAGTGTAGTGCTGAACACAGCCAACCATTGGCACGCTTCAGGTGTTGGCTGCAGTGAGTCCCTGTTAAGAAAAGTGTGTTCTTCAGTTTGCTGGAAGATAAGAAGAGCTAATCATCCATCTTTACAGGTTTTTTGCTGAATTACAACTTGGTTCTGTTTTGTGGATGTGCCTTTGATGCTCAGAGCAGCTGGCTCCTGTGGGAAAGAGTAGCTGGTAATTGAGGCTTGAGTGTGGTGTAGGGCAAAATATTTTGGGAAACGTGGCTTGGCAAGAAATCAAGGTCTTCCAACAAGTTGCCATTGACTTCATCTCTGTTGTGTTTGCAGAATGACCCGTATTTCTTCATGTGGTGTAAATTCCAATTTCAGGCACAGCTGCCAAGACTAGAAGAATCTGAGGCATGCGCATGCAAATACTTCAATAAAAATAATTTCCCAGCTCTATCTAGAGATTTATAAAATAATGGTGAAGAATATTATGCATTCAGATTAATAGCAGATTAATGTAAATTAAATCTGTAGAGATTCACCCATTGATTCTGATCTGGGGATTCTTTTTTTTTTTTGGCTTTGATTTTTAAGATGCACTTATCTATAAACCCTGGGAGCGTGCAAAAATAATAATGATTACAGCTTGTAAAGAATAAATTAGCAAGAAATTCTTACTCCCCTCTAATTAATTCCCTAATAAACACCGAACAAATAACTGTTTTAAACTCACTTATATTTACAAGGTAAGCAGCAAATGGAGCTAATAAGGGAAATTAAAGTGTGCCAGCAGCAGGTGAAGTGAAAGGGGCTGTGGGAGGATGGAGTGAGAGTTTGTGGCACAGTACAGGGAGAACATGGAAAACTGCTGCTGCCCACTTCCTGCACTAGGGACTGTGCACATTTGAAGAAGCAAAAAATGATTTCCCTCACAACAAACAAATGCTTCCTTACAGATCTGTTGTGCGCTCACCTGCACGTTTCTCATCTCTTTGGTGTGTGTGGACATCTTCAGCTGATGCTGTTTGTGTGCTTCATCCTCCTTGAGAGCAGCAAACAGTCAGGGGTCTGGCTGGGAAAAGCTTTTCCCTCTGCATGTGCAGCTTCTGCTGCCTTTTTCTGATGTTCGTATAAAGAGCCTGGAAGTATAAATCTCTAAAATGGTTGGAGTATCAACACCTGCCAGATAGGTCACTTACAAATTAGTATTTAATGAATTACTCTCTGAACTATCCAGTGGTAACTTTGTAGATAAAGCTGCAGGGGGGTTGGAGTGGTGAGAACTCAAAAATTTAGCAGTAAATAAATACAATTCCTTTAGATCACTACTGCAGAAAAACGTTTTCTGTGCTGTATGTTTATGGATATCGTGTAGTGCATGTATTATTTTAGTATTCAGAAACACATCAAACCCCTTTTTAAAAGTGATTCTTGCTTTCAGTATCTGGAGAAAAATAGTCCTAATTTTGCCCACACTTATTAGAATCCATATAACTCAGTTCTTATTTCTTTCAAGATTGAATAGCTCCTCTTCCTCTCAGCTGATTATACAATGCTTGTATTTATAGACAATAATCATCCCCCTCTTTGCTGTTTGGTGGAAGCTAAGCTCTCTGAGTCTCCTCTAACAAGAGCCTACTCTGGATTCTGTGATCACTTCTGGAACCTTCTCTGTAGCTCCTTCAGGTTAGATTCACCTCTGAGTACTGGTGACCAGAGTTTGGGATAATGAGTTGTCAGTTCTGGCTCATGTCATTAATCAAAATTCAGGCAGAGAAGATCTTCAAAGCTTCCTGTGCCAAGGAAAAAAAAAAAATTATCAGCTTAGGTATGATCTGGCCAGCAAGCTCATGTGGTCTCTTATTTTGTTGTTTTACCTTCATGTGATTAATACTCCTTTCATCATCTTATCTGAAGCTTTGCCTATCCAACTAATGTGCCTGCAGCTGCTGGGTTTATTTCTCCTCTCTTTTCCTAAATTGTAGATATTTTAGGTTTTTTCCAGTCTCCAGGTTTTGCAGGTTTTCAGCTGTTGTTGTTAGTGCTCAAGCATCATGTTATAGCTGGAGTCTCCAGTTGGAATTGTGCCTGGACTGTGGATTTTCCCGTTAAGTACCACATGCCAGGGCCGTAGCTGGAGGAGTTGGCAGGGATATATATTCTGCTTCCATACAGTTTTTAGTTGATTCTCTTTATCCATCCATGGAAGTGGCAGGCGTGTAAGTAGGGCATGGATTGCTGTGTTTGTGCCTTAATATTAAAACTCCCTGTGTTACGTGGGGAGCTGAGCAGCCCCAAGGTTCTAATTCTAATCTCCCAATTGTCTTAAACTTAGATATATAAAAAGCTTTTATTGTTTAATACAGACAAGCCAAAAGCTGTGTGCTGTGGACATGAATGTGCAGTCTCCAAACCCCTCCACAAAACCCGACTGGTCAGAAGGAAAAAACTATTCCAGAGCAGTGGAGTTCTGCCAAAAACACTCTCACCTGCTGAAGTAGCTTCTAAAATCAAACAGCCAGAACCATTAATTTGTTGATATCTGTTTACATGCCTCCAACTTATGCTGCATGCATAAACAAAGGGCTTTTAGAAAAGTTCAAAAGACCTGAATCGCATTCAATCTTGGAAAAACCTTTTGTTGATGGACAGATTTTCCTTAGGAGGAGCTGCACTGTCGGGTATGGTGGATGCAGGGGTTGCACAGTGGTTTTCCACGTGGGATGAAATTCTCTGCTCCAGGTGTTCACCGTTTGGGGCACTCTGTTGAAAATAACACATTTCACTTGCTTCAAAGGAAAACCATAATAATGGTCTGTGTCGTGTGTGATCCCCTGGCAGTGGGAAATAATGGCATGAGAACATTACCCCCAAAATATGATATGGCCCTTCTTGGGCAGGCATTTAATCATCGTAATCATACATGTTTATGAGTTGTGATTTGAAAGGAGGAGTTTCTTAATAGAAATACTACTTTTTTTGTTGTTTTTTAATATACTGCTTAAAACTTCGATTCACTGTACTCTTCCTTGTGACTCTAAAGCTACAAATTGCCACGTTATTCTCAGCTACATGAATAAAAATCAGTCAAGTACCATTATGAAGGCTGCCTACAAGGTGCTTTTGTATTTTCTTCTGGAGCAGGTCCTCCCCCAGCTCTTTTCATTTTTGAATATGGCTGCACCTCATGAATTCTCCTTTTCCTCCTGTTCTTCCCCACTTGTGTGAGTGGGACGAGCAGCAGTGCGAGAGCAATTTTAGCAGAACCAAACCAGTTCCAACCAGGTACATCCAAGGTGTTCCTGTCCATACAATTCCCACTGCCAGCTGCAACAGATCCAAGTTGTTTCGATGAGAAACTTCTGGGTTTGAGTGTTCTTGTGGTGGAGCCTTTCCTGGAAAGGGATAGCACTGGCAAAGGCAGCAGTGGGATAAGGCAACACTGTGTTAATGGGTGTGGGATTAGGATAGGGAGTTACTTCTCCAGCTTTGCCTCTGTTTTCCTCTGTCCTGCTGGGAGATCGTTTCACAAACCCATTGCTCCTTTTATCCATTGATTGTCTTGTGTATTTAGGCTGTAAGATTAAGGATTGTGGCTTGGTTTTTTGAGCATGTACTGACACTGACTAACAGAGGAAGTAATTATTTTTACATACTAAGCTGAGTTTATACCCTGTCAACACTGGTGACTTTGGACTAGAGCTGTAGCATGGCTGAAGTCTTACCTGGTATGGAAATTTTTCCATTGCATCGCCTGGGATGATGGCTGATCACAGCACACTGAGTCTTCCCTGTGTCCTTTGCCTGTTTGTGATGGTCAGTTTGCTGGGATGAAGGCAGGCAGCAAATCTTTACTGTGTTGTTCTGCCTCCTGTTTCTTTGCACTAAGATTTGTATTGTTAAATCTCTGTGCCAGTTTCTACACTGCTCAGCCACAGCATCTGTAAATCCAAGTAAATGAAATTTTCCTTTAATGAAGCAGCAAAGAACTCTATGCATAGCTGCAGAAGAATTGTTTCGCTTTCATTATTAAAAGGGCACTTAGCATGAAAATTCCTTCTCATTTTTTTCCTAATAGCTCAATGTTTTATGCTTTATATAAACCGCAGATCATTCTCCCTGTACTAGAAAATGTTGCTGTTCTTACAACTCCAGGGATACATTGGGAGACTGTTATTAAGATAGCCAAAACTTTTTAGTTTGGGGTTATTTTTCCATAGGAATGCTTCCTCTAAGGGCCTTGCAGTAGAGATGTCATGCAACTTTGCTTGCAGGTTCTTCTTGAAGTGCCAGGAGACCTTGCAAGGTGTTTGGAGCTCGTTCCCAGAGCAGCTGAGTCAAATCATAAATGCTGGTTCTTGCCTTGCCGAGGTAGTAAGAAATCATTCTGTTCTCATTCTGTTCAAGTGATTTTTTGAAAAATGTCCATTCCCTGTGGTATCAAGCCCCATGGTTCTGCCAGTTGTTCAGACATGCTAGTCCAGACCTAGGGAGCCGTGTACTGAAGGCAGTGTTTAAACCCATCCCTTCTTGTTTTCCAAGCTGCTGCTCTGTGTAAGAGGAGCACATCTCTGTCCTTTCTCCCATCTCTGTCGCTCCCTGCCTCGGGGGATGTCCCTTGTCCCCGCAGGTAACAGAACAAATGGCAGGACTGCCTCACCAACCCCATAGGGAGCTGTAGTGCTGCTGATGACAAACAGTCCCCTCTGCTGGACCCTCCTCTCTGGGGGTTGGGAAATTCCCCTGTGTGTGCGGTGAAACGTGCCCAGCCTCATGCTCGAAATGGGCCTGATGTGGATGAGGCTGCGGTGATTTTCTGCCAGTGCTCGTTGGCCAGAAAGGAACAGCTTGAAAATGAGTGATTTTTGAATGAAGCTGTGGAGGCAGCAGAGTGTTTTCTGTCTCTCCTGCCCCTCAGGAACAGCTGTGCCTCTCACCCAAATTTTCGTTTCATGTGCCAGGGTGGTGGATTTGTTTTGGGCTTTGAATTTTCTAATAGATGTTTAGAATGCAGAGAATTCAGAAGCCACTTTAACCAAGTTAAAATTTTGTGTGTTTAATTGACCCTTGAGAAGTCAGTGCCTAGTCCAGGAACAAGAGCTTAACCTAAGCCTTTGTTTCATCATTTGACTGCCTTGCTGTTGCTTTATCCATCACCTGCAAGGAGCAGAAGGAGGTCTGGGTGCTTTGGGCAGGTTGGCAAGTTTAGCATTGATGAAAAAAATTTTTATTTTTTTCCTTTGAGAAGGATGGGTGGGAAGGTAACAAAATACTTTGAACTTGTGAAAGACAACTGTGCAGGAAAAGACTTTGCTGCTATTGAGGAGAGTTCTCCTGTTGATTTGAGGTGTACGTGCTGCTCTGCTGCTACCTTATTGACACAGCCCATAATTTTGATGCCTGATAATTGAATTGTGTGCTGCCAGGAGGAAGCATGGAGACAGCTTCTTCAGGGACTGTCTCTCTCTAGTGGGATGCAGCTTATGAATTATATAATGGGACTTTTGGGGAAGCACAGCACTACCTTAGCACAGCTCCAATTACAGTCATTGGCAGCCTTGCTGTTCCTACTTGTAGCTGTCGGTGCAGGTTTCTGTTAAATCAGTCTCACCAGTCCTCCACGGTTTTCCTTTGGGATGAGCAGACAAATTGCCGTGTTTCATTGAATTTAGTCTTAATGATAATAAGGAAAAATAGATCTGTTCTTAACTGGGGAATGATACATGACATCCCCTAGCTGTGCAAGCACCCTTTTGGAACCGGCACTAAGTATTCACTCTCACATGGAGAATTTCATCTGAGTGTGGCTGATGGATCACTGTCAAAATCTCTGAAACCTGAGTGAGGTGTTCCAGAAATGGCTGTAAATTGATGAGTTTCCATACGTATTTATCCTGAACCTATAGGGCCTAAAGGTAGTTCTTTAGCAGAGCTTGCAATTTCTTCATAACTTGTACATTCTTCACAGAAAGACTGGTTAGACATTGCAATGGGCTGCCCAGGGGCTTGGGGAGTCACCATCCCTGGGGGTGCTTAAGGAAAGACTGGACGTGGCACTTGGTGCCATGGTGGTATTTGGTCAAAGGTTGGACTCAGTGATCTCAGAGGTCTTTTCCAACCTAAATAATTCTGTGATTCTGTAATTGTTCCCAGTCAGATTCAAATATTGATTGTAATATTTTCTTTCTAACATGTTGTTAGGACAGGAGTCACGTGGTTTTATTTAAAACAACATTTTTAAAATTTAGAATAAAAATAAGTGTAGCACAGAACTGCATATGTTTCTTTTCTTCCAGCACTTTCCTCTTAAGAAAATGTTAAAATAGAATTTATCTATATTAAAGTACCTTTTAATTTTGAGTAACTATTCCCAAGAGAAAATGTTGTTTGAGTCTCTGGCTAGAGTTTGCTCAGCAAATTGGTCTTATCCCTTTGAAAACTTTGACCAGATGTTGCCATCCAGTAGCACTAAATGGTGCTTGTTTAGAAAACTGGCTTGGTCTTCCAAAGTTTATTTTGCTAGCACTGTATTGGGCAAACTTTGAAGGCAGTGTCTTCTAATAGACTGACTGGCAATATTTAGAAGAACTAGGTAAGCTTTCAGGCACACAATTTCTTCTTCAGATTTGAAACTGTGAAGCCACAGGTTTTCCAGCTAAGTGGAAAACCAGTTTCCAGAGTTTAATTGGTTAGATCTTCTCCCTAAGTGGCACTGGCTGAGAGCTGTGCCATGCGTTGGGGAAAAAAGAACATCCAGCCGGGAAGGACATGGAAACAGAGGTTGAACAGTTGAGGTCAGAGCAATACACGACTCCTCAGCCACAATGAGTGCTTTGAGGAGAGTGCAATTACTTTTGTTAGGGATGTCTGTAAAGCAGTTGGCTCTCTGGACTAACCCGTGCAGCTGTGGCAGTGCACACCTGCACTTGTTGGGTCTCCTTGACACGATTTTGGGAAGTTCTGTAGGACAGCTCATCCTGCTCTCAGCCCACCCGGCTGCCGATGGCTCTCCAGCAGAGCTCTCCAGTGGGATCCATGAGGATTCCTGCTTTGTAGCTGGGGTTATGTCACAAGCACATTCCCAAGGCACCGTGACTCAGCTGGCATCATTTTGGGCAGTTTAAAATAGAAGTGAGCCAGGTCCTCAGCTGGCATAAATTGGTGTTATTATATTAAATTCAGATGGGCCTAATTATAAGTGCTCCGGCAGACACGGAGGGTTGCACAATCCATTGCTTTTGTGAGTGTGTGCTCACCCATAAAAGTGAGATTGCACAATGGAGCCCTCTCTGAATGCATCTCTGTCTCAGCTGCTAATTGAAAACAAACATGGTAGGATTAATAATTCACTGCTCCGGAATTTTTGTATTATAAATGATTGGAGGGATCTCCCGCTTGCATTAAAAGATATTACTCTGTTGCAGGATTAAGTCCCAGCAGGAATGACTGGAGGTCTCTAAACAGGGAAAAGTTGGACTTGCAGAGGGTTTGGATGTTTTCTTTTCCCCCCAGCTGCCATGGCTTCTGTGCCTCCTGCTGCACAGGGTGCATTTTCCAAGCCTGGAGGAAGTCGCTAACAAAACTCCTGTTGACTTGGGTGGAGGAGGGCTTGGGCTATTTTGCTGCACAGGAAATGGGGCATTTCTTTGGCTACTGCTCAAGTGTATTTTCCCTTTACAAAAATCAGCCCATATCTCGCAGTAGGGAAATAGGAAATTGTATTTCCTCTGACTTGCAAGGAAGTTGATCTCTGCCCTCTTAATTAGTTGTTTGAGAGATGAAAGCAAGTGCCTGGGGTGAGGGAATTCCAGGAAGTTTTTTTGAACCAAAGTACTAAGAAATGGCCCATTATGAATTCTGATTTATCCAAGCCCCACCAAATGCTGCCTGCAGAGGCACTTCCACGGATGCAGGTCCTGCTCTCGTCTACTGACATTAAATGATGTTATCAAATAGGGATATAAAGCATTCTAGGGATAGGATTACAAACCCTGTGTTCTCTGTCAGAGAGGTAACAGGGCAGGAAGGCCTTGTGCATGTTCAGGGGTCAGCCTTTCCTACGGCCCTGGCTGCTCAGCTGAGCCAAGTAGCCCCACAAAATTCCACTTTCCCCTTTTTCTTAGACTTCCCTTGCCATTTCTTGGGTCCTCAGGTGGTCACATTTTCTGCACGTGGCTTGGTGGCATGCAAGCAGCTTGAAAGTAGTAGTTAAAACTTCAAACCAACCCTATACCTGCTCATCCTCCTCCATCTGGGAGGGTGCAGACCTGGGAGGGGTTGTTCAGGTCCTTGGGAGTGCTGGTCATTGCCTTTCCCTTTTTTTGTGTCTCTTTTTAATGTGTGTTATTCCACTTAAAAGGGTCTTTTTGTGTTAGTGTTATGGGAGGTCTAGTTGCACTTTTGTAAGTGAATAAATTACTAATTCTGTTCGTTGTTCTTGTCTTTTTTTAATAACCAAAATACCAGACAAATTTAAAAAATGCTTTTGAAATTCACTCTGTGTGGCTCAGTATCTCTAAGACCCATTTTTCTTCAGCATATTTAATTTCCCTCATGTGTTTGCTGTTAAAGCCTTTATTTTTAGTGCTTGTTAGTCCTTTCAGTTGTTGAAATCTGATTTTATGACATGGTCTGCATGTGCCTGGAGCTTCTGCGGAACATTTCACCATGGGCTTGAGACCACTTCGGGGTGTGGGTATTGTTTGGTGTCGTAAATTTAACTCCTGTTTCCCACCTGAGTTCTTGCTCTGAGTGTGATAAACTCATGTGTAGCTCTGCCATATTCCATTGTTTTCATTCCTGACAGGGTCTTAATGGCCACATGGATTAACTCAAAAGGACTCAAAGCCCTCCAGTGCGCTAATTGTTGATGGTTTTTATTTAAAGTTCCACCTGCACTGTCAGAAGAGTGCTTGTGTCCGTATGCCCTGTGTATTGGTGGAGTTTGGGTTATTTCCACCTTTTATCACCCTGCCAATGCTTCTTTCTAATGTTGGCAAGATTTGGTACCCTTGTCCTCTTTCAGGCAAGTAAGGGCAAAAAAAAATCCATCTCAAAAGTGCAAGTTTCCCCTAAACAGGCTCCATGAACAGGGCGAAAAGTGCTCATGGAGTTCAGCAAGTACTAGAACAGAAGGGAATTGGGATTGCAAGGGGGGACAGAGGAGAATGTGATGAATGTGCAGTCACATGAAAATTTGTTAGTAGAGTTTGTCTTAGTAGAAAACCAAGTTCTGAAAGACCTGTGCAGGAGTGGGTCCCTTAAAATGATAAAAAAACGTAATTAGGATCCCAAGTAACCCTTGGCAAAAGAACATGTCCATCAGGTTATTTTTTTCTTTCTCCTTGGAAGTAAAAAGAAAAGAAGTAGTGGCTTTGGCCAGCACGAAGATTTCAAGTTCTCTGCACAGTATTTGCAGTTACTACTCAGGAAGGCTGAAGTGCTTGGAAGTGGTGTGGCTCTCCCTGCAGCTTGGTCACACCCCTGCTGAAGTATTTCAGCCTGCTGTCAGCAGCTGGGAATCACACTGCTCCCATCTCCAGCATCCATCCTCCTTCCAAATCCTCAGATCAGGGAAAGGGGATTCTTCATGTTACATGTGTGTAGGGGAGGGCAGGGATTTGCCCAACAGAAGCTGTCATCATGTGCCAGCTTTATTCCAAGCATGGCATGTGTTGTATAACCCCATAACTCAAGAGTAGCACATGGACTATGAAATGCTTGTCAAAAAGTGCATGTGTTTTACTGAGCAGCAGTCACTAAAATTGTTGAACCTTGTTATCGTTATAACACTTCTTGGGGTTTATGTGCAGTTTTCAAAGTGTTCTGGCAATAATAAAGCAGGTTTTCTATTGCAGAGGCAGGGTTTTCTGTTTGTAACGCTGCCTTTTGTCACACTGGCAAATATCAAGATGCTAAAATTGTATTAAAAAGAATAAACCAAAAGCACAGCAGCTGCTATTTAGTGATCCAGGAAATCAGCTTGACTCTCATGGCTTCTGTATATTCTATATATCCTAAGAGACCTGCACAGTATTGCTGTCGGAATTGCCTGGGTGCACCTGAGCTCTCCTTGAAGCTGATCTCAGTTTGGACAAACGGATGTGGGAAGTGGGGCACTGATAACACAACAAAGCTTCTTGAATAATGTAATAATTACTTGTGTTGCAATTTTTCCTGCTAGGAGACCGAGCTGCTGGATATCAGCCTTGTCAAAGATGCCAGATGCGGAAAACATGCCAGAGCTCCCAAGGTAGGAATTCTTGCTGTGTGCTTCTCTGTTACATTGATGACCTAGATAAAGAAGAATGGAAATTATATGCAAGAATTTAAAGGAAGAAAAAGAGTTCCCTTAGCTAAGAAGAAATATTCTGTCTTTTCTTTGTTTAACACTGTGTCTGTTGAGAAGTGTTGGGATTGTTGTGCCGTTGTCATTGGATTCTGTGTGTGAAATCGTGCTGGAAGCTCTGCTGGCAGCCCAGGATCAAAAATCTTGGTTCGTCAAGGTACACTTAGAAGTTCTTGGCTTCCCTGATGGCAAGGAGCTGATAGTTGTTTGAGTCCATGTTGTATTTTGTGCTGGTGATTTTCCTCTTTCAGTGCCTCTTGAGGCCAGAAAGAGATGTTTGGATTTTTTTTTTTTATAAACTGTAATCGGAGAGGTTGGGATATCAGCTCCCTTTGGGTTTGCCCTGATGTACTGTGCACTCCTTTACAGTCTCTACAGACAGTAGTCTGTAGGTACAAGTTCTCTCTGGTGTTTCTGTTTGGGCAGACACAGCACATCAGAGGAAAAACCAAAGCACTCAGCTCCGGAAGCAAGAGAGTGCCTCAGGGAATCCCAGGAGTGACAGGGAAAAATGAAATATCCCCAGGGGCTGGAAAGTGTGGCCCTGCAGCTGCTTAGCCCTGGTTGAACAGACCAAAAGAATGTTTCTCCTTCTCTGATCTTGGGGGAGGAATATGTCTGGGTCTGGATGACCTCTCTTCCTTGCAGGCAGCCCTGGGCCCAGGCACAACCCCAGGGGCTCCTCAGCCCCCCAAGGGCAATTAGGAATGGAAAAGGTTGTTTTTCTGTGCCAGAAAGCAGTTGTAGTTATCTCTGAACAGACTATTCACATTTGGTTTTCAAAGCTCTCCATGTAGTGCTGGCAGCATTTTAAAGGCTGAGTTATAATTGAAATGCAACAGAAGTACTTTATGACATCCACATTAATACCAAATGAGTTCACCATGATTAATGGTTCTATGATGAATAGCAATAAAGTATTAACAATGTCTAGAACATTATTTTAAAATGCTACCCGCTTTACAGAGGACATTCATGTTCTTCTAACAAAATGTTTTTAGCTAAAATTTATGCATAGCTATTGCCTTGGTGACTTTTATTTATTGGGTTACATAAAGGCTGGTTTTGTTACAGCACGTTACAGATTTGACAGCAGTGGCATTAAATGAAGGGTAGGAGAAAATCCCGGCTCTCGGGGTGGTGAAATGCACCACCTGTGTGAATGAGTTTGCTTTTTGTCATTGATTTGTGTGTGGGCAGCAGGAAACCAGCACCTGGCTTGGCTGTTGATGGCATCCTGCAAATGGTGTGAAATAAAAGGCTGGGTTTGGGGCAGTTGGTGCCAGTTTTGCTTTGATCTGCGTTGTAGGGGTGAGCAGAGGAGCATCGGCTGCAGGTGAGCAGCGTTACAGAGCCCTGTGTGTGTCACTTCCACAGAGCATCAGCCAGCTTGAGAAGGCTTGGCTCCAAGTCAGGCAGCAGCAGCTGGGATTGCACAGAGGTTTCCGCTAAAACCCCTGGGATTTTGGCTGAAGAGAGAGCACTGGGAATGGAAGATACTCACCAAACCTTTTCAGGGGCTCTTTCCCACAGCTCTGCTTCCAAGTGGTAGTGCCCCTTGCTTTCACTGTAAACCAAGAGACTGAGGTGATTTTCTCTACATCATCCCACCACTCCTCCTTCTGCCCGTAGTTTTGCACAATTTTCGTGCTGCGTTAGGGGACTTCTGCCAGTTTATGCAAATTTTTAATCTATTTTCAGAATTCTAAGAGTAGATTTCACCCATGGGTTGTCATTACCAGCCTAACTTAATGGGAATCTTTAAACCTCATTTGGTGTATTTCTGATCTACTGCTGCTTTTTGATAGAAATAAGTGTCTTTTTTTAATAAGCCTTGACTTCTCCATTAAATAAAAAAGGTAATTCCTTTTTATTTTTATAGTAAGCTGAGTTTCAGTGTCATTAATTTCACCCACAGTAAGCTACCAGAATGTGTGAGGTGTGCTGCTACACAAAGCCACCAGCAAGCAATGATTTTAGAGGACTGCAGGCAGTCATGGTTTCCAAAACTCAAGAGTCTGTTCTCATGCTGCATTCAGTGCACTGCCATGCATTTCATTTCTGAAAAAGGACTGAGAAGCACAAAGAGTTTTATGGGTTCTCTTTTAGCCTTTTTGGATGATACTCAGTTTTCATAATATTTTTCTGTAAGTCCAGTCCTATAAATTTTGTGATTGCTTTTTTGCATCTTTCTGGGTTCCTCATCCAGCTGGTCTGATTGCTTTCTCCATTCCCAGTTGTGTTTAGCCTCAAAAGTTCCCTTGAAGGCACAGAAGTGCAGCTCTCACCCTACAGTCCTCACATTAAGGTAGCACAAGAAATGAGCTGAGAACACATTTTTGGGTACTGTAATGAATTTGTGGCTGCCCCTGAGCAGTGCTGTTGCTATGTGGGCAGAAACTTGGGTTTCTAATGATGTAGAAGGGAGTTTTTAGTGAGTACCAAGGCACTTGATGCTTGGGAGATGAAAAGCAGTCTACTCAAATGACCCTGAGTTTCTGAGGAGCTCCAGCATCGCCTTCTTTTTGCACGTTGTCAGGGATGGCTCCTTCTGTCTTCAGCTGCTATTTTCAGAAATGGTAACAGAGTTTTCCATCTCAATGCAATATACATGCAAAGGCTGATTCCTTGGTAGAAAGGCAAAATCTCAGGCAGCACAGAGCACTGCAGCAGCGCTTTACATGAGAAGAAAAATGAAAGTCATGTTCTGAAGGGAACAAGAAAAGACACATTAATTGCGTATGTTAGGAAAAAGTGCCTTCATTCAAAGTAAAATGAAATTTATAAAGAAGTGAGGGAATTATAAAATGATTATCAGGACTTTGCTTTTTTAGTTGGCATTAGAATCAGGTAGGAAAGGGAGCAAGAGGAATTCTGAGAATAGGAGAAAATCATTAGTTGTGATGAAGCAATGATTTATTTCCCTTTATTCACACATTACCTGGTAACACCCAAGCTTGGTTTTTATGTGCAGACTTAGAGACATCTTTTCCCTTGTAAAGTTCAGTGACGAGGTCTGCAAAATAAAATAACACAGAATGTGCTTTGGTACAAGGAGCCATAGGAGTAGCTATGAATATTCACATGCCTTCTGGAAAGCATGGAAATGCCACTCTAAAGAGTGTTCGTGCTCTTTAAAGGGAGCCGTAGCTAAAAATGTCAGGCACCAGTAAATACTGGGAAATGAATGGTCAGGTGGTGAAAATTTGGCAGCTGCAAACATGCTCACAGGACTGGGGAAGTCACACTTTTTAGCATCTTGTATTTACTTTAGCCAATAACAGTTTCTATGGAAACTAAAATCTTCGGCAACCATATAAGTGTTTTTACTAGCAAGAAGAAATGTCAGGATGAGTTGACAGGGAGGAGGAAATAACCCCATGGTAAATGCTCATATTGAAAACTTTTGATGCATTTGATCAGTCTGTTTTCCCTCAGCATCCTGTTTTCCCTCATAAATCATTCAGCAGGAAATGAATTTCTTTAAATAACATATACTGTGAAACCTGTAGGAGATGAAATTATGAATGATAGAATCACTCTCATGCCAAGATGTGTTTGGAGAGTAATCCCCAATTTTAAAAAATCTCGTGGCTCCCCTGCCCCAGATTTTCTCACTTTAACAAGCAAGCTCTACAGAGAAAAACAATTCAGATGTTTGAATGTCAGAAATTTGCCAAGACCCCAACTACTATTTTAATACTAGCACCAGACTCTCTGTATTTAGTGTGTTTTCTTGAAATGCTCAAGTAGAGTGAGATCTGTATGAGTTGTACTCCGATAGCTGCTGTGGAAGGTTTGCTGGCTTCTAACACATCTGTAGAGGAAAAGCAGCATTTCCTGAACTAGGTGGGCTTGGGAACTAAAAGGAAAACTAGCAAGGAAAGTCTACATAATTCTTTAACTGAAAATCAGGTGATTTGGGGGAAAAGAGGATGTGCAAGCCTGTTTGAATTGTCAGAGCTCTCCGGACTGCAGTGTTTGCCTCTGCTGCTGCACTCCGTGGCACTGACTGAGAGTCAGTAGGACTGACAGTCTGTGCAGGGACATTTACGCTGTGTTCAGTAACACCCTGATCAGACTGCCTGCGGGACACAGCAGATTTATTGGGTTTTTTACTTTTTGTCCACTCAGTCCATTCCCTGGAAAATCCAGCTGTGACCATGGATGGCACAGGACAGCAACACACCTGCTGCCCTTTGCAGCACCGGCTTCTGTCGCTCTGCCCGTCTCAAACGCTGCTGTTGCTGTTATTTTTGTCTGCTGATATAAATGCACGCTGCTTTCCCTTCAACAACCTTGATGCTAAATTAGAAAATGTAAATTATGCCTAAGCAATGTTCTATTTCTGCCAAAAAGAAATAAAAATGGAATCTGCACGCAGCTCACCTTATTCCCACTCACCTTGGGGATAACGGTGACAGCCACAAACATCCGCCCCAAATGTGTTTGTTCTTTTACATAACTGCTTTTTTTCATAATAATGATTGAGTTGCATAAACACTTTCTCTAGGTTTTTTACTTTATTAAGGAAGGTTAAGATGTGTTTCTTTGGATGGTATTTGGCCAGTGCTCACAAGGAAATGGAAGTGGTTAAATGCTGCCAGGAAATGTGGGAACTGTGGGCCTTGAGAGTGAAGAGACTTTTCCTTGGACCCTCCAATGGCCCAAATTGGTGATTTTATTCACAACCCCTAATGCTTAGGGAACTGGGACCTTCTCAGCAGCGTGTCATCCACTGTGTAACTTAGCCCTGTCTGGGCAGCTCGTTGGAATCACTGTTTACTAACATTCAGGGCATGGCAGAAAGCACAGGGTTTTTTCCAAGGCTTTCACTATGAATCATTGCCAGAAAGATTTAATTTTTTTTTTCCTGCTTGCTGACTGTTTCGGTTAGCTTTCTGAGCTGGTTGGTTTTGTACTTTGTTATATTTATAAAGCCTCCATCTTCTTTTTGTTTGCCAAAGTTCACAGCGCAAAGCCTGTAATAAGAAATTCCATATTTTAAGAAGCACAGAAGCATCTTACAACTGTGATTTTAAAACTTGACATTTAAATTTGAAAAGGTAGGCACTGCTCAATTAAATACGTGGTATTTGAGTTCCTGAAAACACCAGAAATTATTGGTACAGCTGTGCTTTAAAGGCTACTGCTGCTGATGCTTTTGAATACACCTGTGTACATGCACACTTTGTTTTTCCTTTGCCCGTTTTGGTATGACCAGCATTGCTGCCCAGTAATCCAGGACAGAGATGTCTTATTCCTGCTTTCACTACTAAGGTTAAGATGTTAATGAACTGAGAGTGCAGCTGGGACAGCACGTCCAGCCACGACTGTCACAAACCCCCACATCCTGTCACTCGTGATAAACCTCACTTGAATCTGACAGATGGCATTTTTGCAGTGGAGGTACCTTTAGTGATGCTAAGATGTTGGTAGTGCCTATAGTGTCCAGTATTATCTGTTTGTTACCTTGCAGATCCACGTATTACCTTTTGACTTGCACCAAGATCGCAAAGTCTTGTGAAGTATAGCCCTAGTGCAACGCTAACACAAAAACTAATAAATAAAATGTTGCTGTCCATAAAAATAAGGAATGCTCCCTTCAGCCTGTGTCGTGAACACTCAGTCTGGAGAGAATTTCAAAATTTTTCACTGGAAAATGTAAAGGTACTCAATAACTGAACCCTGCTAGTCTTTCCTTCAGAGTCATAATCTCCGTCTAGAAACATTTCATAAATATTAAAGTACATATTTTAGCAGTAGTGTGGAGAGATCTGATGGTAGTGCAGTACCCTCAAGCTTCCAATGTAGGATCAACAGGCTCAAGTGAAAATGTCACAGCAGATGCATCTTTCTGCAACTGTTTAGAACAAATGATTAAAATTTTCCTGGTTTGTTGGAATCCAGCTTGGTGATTTGTCATTACATCCCTTAGCTTGTAAACAGCTGTTTGGAGAAAGCTGTCGGGTTTTAATTAGTTGCAAAGGTTTGATGTGCTTGTTATTATCCGCATACCAATGGGTTTTTGGGACCTCCTGATGGAACTGTGAGGCTTTTTGGTCTGTGTGTGTCCCAAGGTGTGGCTCTGCCCCTGGGATGCCCCAGTTGCAGCAGAGACCTTGTAGGGACACAGGTGTCCTGCAAAGAGACCTTGACCAGTATTACTGGGAAACAGTTTATTAGGAATATGAGAGCAGGACTTAAAATTCAGCTGCAGGTAATGTACTTAATGGGAGCAAATGGAAATAGCCAGGGGTCCATATGAACTATAAAGTCGCAGAAAACTATGGAATTCCAGGATAGTGATATCAGTATATTCATGTTAAATCCATGTTACCATTTTTCCAAAGCATCAAGCAGAGATGAGACTGGGTTGGTTTTTTTTTTTGCTTTGTCTGCTGTGAATGTACATCCAAATATCTGATAGTTTGGGGTTTTTAATACAATAGGTTATTTCTGAATCCAAACCAAACAAAGCTCCCTTCCTATTTAATTATAAATAGGATTATGCTACCAAGTAATACATACAAATACTTCATTCTTAAATAAATCCTGGGCAGTATTTCTGTGGTGATAACAGAAAAACCTTACAGCTCTATTGAGTGCGAGTTGCCTGTCTGTGGCTTTCTCAGTGCCATCACCTCCCAAACTAATCCTAGTTAAATAAAAAATTATCAGCTATTGCCACTGGGGAGTTCAGACACTCTTCCACTCCTGGGCTGTTAATGAGCCATCCACAGGGGTGTTCCTGCAAAATGGATGGCACAGGGAAGCGAAATGGTTCTCCGTAGGCCAGGGCCACAAGAACATTTTCCGAGGGCCAAAGGTTGGCTTAATGCATTTTTCAACCTGTGGTGATTCATGAGACTAAAGAGCAGTGTATTTCTGGTGAAAACTGCTGTGTGTGTGATACACAGCTATACATGATTTAGCAAGGTTTTTCTCGCTGTGGAGTGCATTGTGGCTTGAGTCTTTCCAAAGAGAAGCGTTTCCACAGCTACACACTGGAGGAGTAAAAGTTACTGGAGGAGTAAAAGTTACACAGCCACTCCTCAGCGTGGCTGATCTGCACTAGCATTGCACAGAGACAGAATTAGGAGCAGTTTTCTGCATCTGGATCTTCTTTCCTGTGGTTAATAGCATTGTGATATCCTTCATAGTTTGGCCTTAGATAACAAAGATCAGGTCTTTGGTGAGAAGGTTGATCTGCTGGCAAATCTTGTTTGTGAGTGTATGCATGTGTCATTCTTGGTGAACAGAAATCATTTTAGGGGCTGGGTAAGAAAGCAGGTGAATTAAAGCGTTCCCAAACTTAGCCACTCTTGAGTATGAGCTTTCCGTCGTACCCCTCAGGTGTAGGTTGAATTCTTAACCAACCTGAACTGTGCAGACTCTTACAGAAATACTGACAGTGTCCCAGTGCTCTTGGATTGTGGTGTGTCCTGAAGGAGCAGGTGCACAAAGGGACGATTCCATGCTGATCTCACACTGAGGTTCAGGTATCTCTGGATTTAGTTGGTACCACAGTCCTGAATTGCCAAACAGCCCAGAAAACCCCAGAGTGTGTGTCTGTAAAGTGCAGCAATCTGTTAAAATGCAGGTTTGCTCTTTTAAAGACATTCTGTATGGTTTAGGTTTGTGAGCTTCTGAGTTACACTGTTTATCTGGAGGAATTTGGGTAAAAACACAATTGCCTTACTTTGGAGAAGAAATCCCCTTGGCTGGAAGTTCCTTATGGAGTTCTTGGCTGTGATATTTTGCAGTATCCAGTTTCTTTGTTGTCTTTTGGAATCAGAGTGAAGTCTGAGGTGTGATTTAGAATCGGGCCTAGATGGAAGCTGATGTTTTCCCACCCAGTTGTGCACTGTCTCCACGTCTGGGCTCATTCCCATCAAGGGAGACTGGTTTCCACATACCAGACTTCCAGTGGTGGTTAATTACCATAACACCTGTTAAAAGAATGTACCTTTTCTATATTACTTCCAGGAGGAATCCTAAAACAAGTGTCAGTATGACTTGCAAATACTAATACATCGTGGTCTGGGTTGTTTGAATTAATGGAAGTTGTGTCTAGTCCTGGTGCTAGGACAGTGTCAAACATAGTTTACTGCAACTGGTAAATAATTGGATTTTTTTAAAAAATAGGTCAGAGGAAATGAGATCTTTCTGTTGATGAGATCTGTGTTGAAACACAGAAAAATCATTATCAACTTAGTCATTTTTATAAGAAATTACTGTGGTGGAAGGTTCTGGTAGTTCAGGGGAGCTGCACTGATGGTGGGTCTGATTTGCAATGCATCCCATGCTTATTTTCCCTTTTCTGAAACACATCCAATATTGATAATGCCGTAACTGAAATTACACAAAGATCTTTTTGTTCTTGTTGCCGCTCGGAGTTAACCTCCTTCCTCCAAGATTAATGAAATACATTTAAAATAATTTATATGAGAAATTGTGTGCTGTAGTTGGGAATGTTTAGTGTAAATAGTTTCAAAATGGTGTTTGCTAATGAAGTGGCAGAAGCAGAACAGCCGTGCTAGGTAAGGTCACGGTATAAAGGGGAAACATTAATCTCAGAAATAATGGTCGCAATTTGCATGTTGTTAAAATGCTTAAAAAAGGACAAAGCTGAATTCTGGTGAACTAAACTGTCTGTGTCAATGGGTACCTGCATGTTGAGACAAACAGAAGAAGCTAATGTGTGTGGGGATAGTTGATACTGCTGTGGGAGCAGATCCCAGCCCTCCCAGGCTCCCTTCAGAGGCTTAAAGATCAAAGCCAACACAGGAAGGTTTTCTGCAGCAGGTTTTTGGTAAAAAATTGTAAACCTCAAAATGGTTATTTGGAAGTTTGAGAGGGAAGGCTGATTTCCGCTATCCCAATTAGCCCAGATGAGCCTTGATGAGGACAAAGCTCCCTTTCTGCCCTTGCTCCCAAAGCCAGCTCTAGGGATGTGCCCACGCTGCTGCTTCCGTGCCCAGAAGCCTCGAGCTGCAGCCCCAGCGGTTTCCCCCCTTCCTTCTCTGTGTTTACACACCGCTTGGAAAACACTGGTTTTGTAGGAGAGAATGTCACCTTCCTCTCCAGAAAGATTTCTGTTTGGTTAGAACAGTGGTAAAGTTTTTCTTTACAGCCATGGACTCTTGCTACCAGGGTAAACACGCAAGGTGTTGGAGAGAGGCAGGAGGAAGGGCAGGGCAGGAGCTTGTTTAGGTCTCATGGTGTGTGTGTTTTACAGGTCAGTGCATGAACACTTTCAGAACTGCTGCAGGGCTTTGGGTTCGCTTGGTTTTGGCTGAAAGAAGAGGAGAATTTCTTTTGGAGGTGCTTTCATACTGTCCTTCAGAATGTTTGTGCAGTGGCCCAAGGCTCTGGGGTGCTTTGGGAGCTGAGGCTGCCCTATGGTGTAGAATGAACTTGAATTTGAGGACCGTAGAGTGTTCAAGGCCAGATTGGATGGAGCTCTGAGCAACCTGTTTTAGTGGAAGGATGTCCCTGCCCATGCCGGGGGTGTTGGAACAATGTGGTCTGTAAGGCTCTTTCCAACCCAAACCATTCTACAATTCTCTGATGTCCTTGGTTGCAACTCCTCATAATTGATGTGTTAATCATTGAACCGTGTTTGTCCCTGTACTGAAAAGTGCGTGTTTCAGAGGAACTACTGCTGCTGTAAATTCACTGTAGGCATCACTGAATATGATGTAGCTCATTTTTAAGACACTGATAAGTTTGTGGCAGTATTTCAGTTGTGGGAACTGATTTCTTTTTTTCTTTAAGACTATTTTTTTCATCCTGTTGGTGTCAGGAGAGTTTCAAATGGTGGGAGGGAAAGTGGAATTATTTAACTGTTACTTACATAATAAAAAAGAATCTGAAAGCTGTGCTCAGGTTTCCTCATATTTTGATGATGCTTGGCTTTTCCTTTTGGTTTATATTTAAAGTGTTCTCTGAAAGCATAATCACTTGATATTGCTAATTTAAATGTTTGCATGTGACACTTGCAAATTATGTAATTAAAAGGAACCCTTTACTGGTGTTTTTAGGAATCAGATACCAGCTTGATTAAGAGCATTTAAATATCCACGTGTTTGAAAGGAAGGTACTGTGTTTTCTACTTCAACTGAAAACTTCTTTGGGCAAATTACGAGTGCCAAGGTAAAACTTACCAGGCTGTAAACAAATGTTACACAGTCTCTGTTAGCTTTCTGCCATCTGGCAAAACCCCGTGATTCTCAGACAGTCTTGTGTTCTTTACAGCAGCGCTGTGCTTGGCAACACAGAGAAAGCTGCCCACAGCTGGCAGTGCTGCCAGGGGAGGAGAAGGTGTGGTGGAGGAGACACTAGTTCTTGTCCTCTCTCTCTCTCTGTGTGGACCAAAACAAGCCCTTAGGCTTGTAGGGGATGGGGATGTGAGGTTCCCTCCCCCTGCTCCCAGACCAGGTGCCTGCTGCTGGCACTGTGGGTACCTCCCCATGGCTTTAGGAAGTTTCATATTTGTGAGCTGTTTGAATACTTGGAATAATCTTCAGATGATCAGTTCAGTATCTTTAAGCAAACTGAAGAGCTTGTGCAACTGCACAGCAGGGAGGACTAACGTGAGCACCCCTAGTGCTCCTATACAGGTTTGCTCACCCTTATTTAAGATTCCTGTAATAAACAGTATCCACTCTGAACTCTCTGATGGGAACTGCGGAGCGTGGACAAGGAACTGCTGGACAAGGAGCTGGGATTGCATGTCCCATGGAAAGGAAGTGGGTTCCTGCCCTGCCTGCCTGCAGAGCCCGATTCATCGAGGCCCTTGGCATATGCTCCAGAAGCCTTGGAGGAAGAAACCCTGCAATGACCAAGGATTTGTTTAGCACATCCAGGAAAGGTGTGATCCCAGGATAAGAGAACTGGGAGACAAAGCGTCGTTTGAAGAGAGTTCTATATTAAGTAGCCCAGAATTAAGATGAGTGATGAGAATGTACAAGTGTTGTCAGCAGCTTTCCCCTGAGCAGGAACTGTGCCTGTTAGTCATGCCGTTTATCCTGATGATAAATTCAAAACTATTTGCAATATTATTTAGAGTATGAGGGGAAAAAAAGCATTTTCCTTTACTCCTTGAGCTATGTCAAATGTAATATAAAACTATTTTATCTAAAGTTATTTCAATTGCAGTTGAATATTTGAGACATACTTAGAATTCTGATGTGCTTATAAACCAGGGAAAAAGATGAGGAGAGACGTTTTTATTTGCATGAAAAGAGTGAACCCTGATGTAGATGCAGATGGATATTTTTCTTTGGGTGCACATTGTCTATTGCCCCTGGGAGTACAGAATTGAATTGCATGAATACATACTTCAGTCTGGCCAGATGAATGTGGTACAGTTGCTCTACCTGCTGCAAACAAGAGAACTGGAGATTAAAAAAAAGTTAAGAAATACTTGAGTTTCTCTGCTTTTGTGCATGGGATTATGCTTGAGAATTGCGAGGACCACCTTGCAAGTGCTAATGCAGGTTCTGTGGTTTTGGTAGCTTGGACACAAAATAAAATAGCTAATGGCACACAGCAAAAGCCCTGCTTTGGAAGCCATGAGCCCAGTTTTGCAGGGAAGGAGCTGAGGAGTGGATGTCATCCTCCCCTGCACCATGGAGACAGTTGTTTACACAACCAAGCCGGTTTAGAGTAGTGTTTGTCACAGGCTTTAAACCCAGAGCTTATTTACATCAATTGCTGCAAATCAGAGCACTTGGGCAAAGCCAAAATCTATTTATAGGGCACTTATCAGTACATCACGTGTTTTCCAGTTTCCCTTGATGGTGGAGTGAGCCCACCCCCCAGTGAAATAAAGAAATGCTTTTCTAGCTGGGCCTGTGAGCAGAGGCAGCGCAAACACAAGGCTTCATGTGCTGCCTCCAGTTCTTCGCTCTCCCATCAGTAGATGATTGCAGTTTGGGGGGGTGGATTGATTTTGTTTGGGTTTTGGGAAGTAGAAGGCTTAGAAATTGTCTCCAGGAAATGAAAAGGCAATCAACAGGCAAATCACCAAAGGAAAGGGAAAAAAAAAAACCAAACCAAAACCCAAAAAGGAAAAAAAGCTGTATTTCAGTTATTTATTCTTGAGATGTGCAGCAGGGTTCTTTAAAATTCCCGTCACCCAGAGGGAGCTGATTGGCTTCTTTTTAATTTTGCTTCAAATAATAAAATCCTAGTTTGAAAAGCCAACTTGAGTGGCCTCTGCTCATCCAGAATCTCTCTTTCCCAAGTTGCTCTCGATACTGATTAGTGGATGTAACAAAGAAAAACCTCATCACATTGCAAAAAACTGGGCTGGCTGGTCACGTCCTGTGTGTGTAAGAGAAAATAATGTGCAGGCTCAGAACAAAAGCACTAATGTTTGCAACCATGGCTGGGAAAGAAATACGATGGCTTATTGTGTTTGAAGAGCTTCCTTGAAATGCAGGGATGAGTGATGTGGGCAGCAGCTGGCTCTGGGTTTAAATTCTTCTGCAAACCCTGGGCTGGGAGGGCACAGTTTAGTCTGGGCACACAGAGCAGAGCCAGGCTGCTTAATTCAGCTGGGTTGGTTTGGTTTTCAGCATGATTTGATGTGTGTGTTCAGATTTCTTTGTATGTCTGCACTGGGAGCTTCATTGAAAGTTGCATTTTAACAAATGTAGAGTAAATTTAATGTAAAGACAAAAACAATTCTGATGAGCTTTTTTAGCAAACAGCATCACGAGGGAGACCTGGAAGAAAAATTCCATGTAAATTCATATTTAGTCTAAAATTCCATATTTTAGAAGCAGTAGTTAAATATAAACTATTAATTTAAATATTTGGCAAATATTTGTTTTTCTCATTTGAAATACTTGATATCAGTGGAAATCATCTACTCTTTGCTAGACCAGAGATAGATTTCTATTAAAACAAATTTAAAAAACAGAATGGGTACGGTTGGAAGGGACCACAGTGGGTCATCTGAGCCAAGCACAATCTTTTCTATTTCTAACTTGAAATCTGTTTCTATTTGTTAGATATATTACAGATAGGAGTGCTGTTACAAAGCATGGACTGTGCTGTCTACAATAGACTCCTTTAGAAATGTGGGAAATGGTTTTGTCTATTTTTTAATGTGCCTGTCATCTGTTAAAAGTGACTTTTTCTCCTGAAGGGAAGAACTGGGTGGTGCTCACAAGCCTTGTGTGGTAGGAGTGAAGTGTCAGCAGCTGACTGCAATTACATTGTCTTGGAGAGGCCACCACAGACCAGCCCCAGGACATTAAACTGGAGTGACTGGCAGCCAGGGGAGGTGAAACATGTGAAAATAAAGACCCCCAAGGAGGGGGCAGAGCTCAGAAATCACATGAGGATGTTGTGAGTTGGTGCCAGCCCCACAGCACTGCAAGCACTGCCCTGGCCATGGATTCTCAGCCCTGTGCCAGGACACGCTCCAAGCAAAGGCACGCGAGTGTGGGCACGGAGCACCGGGGAACCCTCAGGGCCTGGGAAGCAGGAGAGATGTCTTCTCCAAATAGCATCTGGCAAAGCCTGGACAAGATGTGGGGGCAAAGAGCTCCTTGTGCAATCTTAGCAGCTGTTTAGTTTTTATTGGGAAACAACTAAGCCAGGAAAAAATCCAATAAGCAGCAATTAGTAATGCTGGTGCAGTTTTAGTGCATTGATGTATTTATTTTTCTACTCTTTCTACATCTGGATTTACTTAACTCCTAGCTGGAATCCAAACAGTTGCTCCTTTGAAGGGGTTTGAAGTGCTGTGTGAACCACCTTCAGTTGTGGAGTTCAGCTGATGTTGGATTATTTCAGAATCACAGAATCCTTAAGGTTGGAAAAGACCTCTGAGGTAATCGAGTCCCACCTGTGGCTGAACCTTCACCTTGTCAAGCAGAGCAGAGCACTGAGTGCCATGTCCAGTCATTTCTCGACCGGTGATGGCGACTCCATCACCTCCCTTGGCAGTCCAAACCAATGATTAACAACCTTTTTCGTGAAGAAATTCCTTCTGATGTCCAGGCTGAACCTGGTGTAGCTACACCCAACCCAGCAAAGCATTTTTACTTAGTGACATTTCATTTTTAGTGCATTTCTGCCTTTTCTTTCAGGAAGTTTCTTTGTAACTAGTCTTGTTTCTTGAAGATTTCATGGGAAGTCCCCTAAACCAGGAGCTCAGTTCAGTGATATGCAGCCTGCACCACTGCATGTCTTTGGTCTGGATCCTGCATTAACCTGTAATCAGTTTAAATATGGTTTATAATCTATTTACAATTACATTCCTTTATCTAGGACATGTTTCTTTGAAGAAGAAATTGCGTTTGACAGTGCACTTCATGTTTGAGAGTTGAAATCCAATTTGTCTGATCCTAGAAAGCTGGCTCCCATGTTTCTGTTAATGAAATCCCTCACGTCATCCCGCTGTCCAAATCAGCAGGAATGACCGCTAACCATCCATTACCCTCGCTCAGCACGTCACAGCTGAAGCACCAGACAGGTGGGAAGATGGATATAAACAAATCCCTGACCTGCCAGTCTGATCTTCCCCTTCAGAGCATTACAATCTAATTCCATAAATATTTTCATGTTTTTCTCGGTGTATTTAAAGCCCAAACTGCGTTTGCTTCTCTAGCTGCCGGGCTATTTATTGACATTATTTCAGGGATGAAAGAGCTGACTTAAAGTGAAGGATCAAGATATGTTGTCTGCAGTACTATCAGTGTAGCCTTTTTGCTGTGCTTTATAACGAGCTGCAGGCTGGCAGGCACGGCATAGAGAGTGTTTGCAAATGTGTATGTTTTGTTTAAAAGCTGAGGAGCAGAATAGTTATTATTTTGGGATCTGTGCCTAATGCAGTTTTCCAGTAGTAACTACATCAGACAGTGCCCTCAATATTTGTTTGCTTTTTTTGCAGTGAAGTAGGAATAGTGTGGATATTGTAAAATGGGAGTGAAGCACTAAGCAGGAACAGTATTTACAAAGGCATTTGTATTAGTGTTACTCAAGTATTTCTTCTCCATTACACTTCGCTAATGACCTTTCAAGTCCTTTCCAAGTTTACATTTCTTCAATTTTATGAAACTTATTTATGAAAAATAAGCGCTCATTCATTCTTTCCTCCAACAACCTTTAAATTATGGAAGAGTACTTGTAATTCTTAAGTAGATCTTTCATATTGGAATAGTAAATGGTTCTAAACTGATGATCTGCTGTAGAGCTTTGGTGATCAGTGAGGAGTTTATGTAATGTCTCATCTGTTTCTCCTGAATCTGGGAGGAAAATCCTGACAGCCTTGTCACATTCGCTTTCCTAACCTGGAATATCTCAATCTAATTGTGCATCTCTGAATCATCAGTTACTTTTCTACTTGGAGAAACAGAGATTGTTCTTAACTGTCAACACCCAGCAAAATGAAACGGGAAGACCAAAGGTTTCTAAAGCTATGCAGGAGGCATAAGAAAGATTGTCTGAATAAACTTTCTTCCTATATGCATGTCTGATAATCGAAGGAAGACACATCTGCTGCCACTGAATTGCTGCTCTTGGTTTGCACGATTCCTTGGCTTTCTGTTCTGAATTGTTTGATATCAAATACAGATGTCTTGGAAAGGGGACCTGCAGGAAGGCAGCTTCCCAAAGGCATTGCCTGACACCGGAGCACTGGAGTTAGTGCTGTTCTAGTTCCAGCCTCCAGCTCTGAGGATCTGCAGCAGCTGGAGATAAGTAAATGGTGTGGTGGTTTGTGTTATGGCACTGAGGAAATGAACTTTATGTCAAGTTTGTGTCACTTTATTAAGAATGTAAAATGTCCTGGTAGTGCAATTTCCTAATTGAGATTTGCCTGTTACTTAGTTCCTGACTGGGAAATGGTATTAACATCGGGATGCTGGATTTTCTGCTTAAAAAAAAGAAGGCTGAAAAGAGGCAGAGCTGAAATGTATTTTTGGAGAAGACACTGAGTGAAGTGGACTGGAGCTCAGTTGCGAACAGAACAGAAAGCTCTTGAAATCATCAGCCTGAGAAGGTGCTGGACATGGCACTGTTATATTATTTTCCTCTTCACCTTCAGCTTATTTGGTCCTGTCTTGAGCCTCCTTTCCTTGGCAGAGGTCTCTGCACAGGTGTAGAACAAGTTTCTTCTTCAAGCAGCTTGACTGCAGCGTTTGTGGGAACACCGCCCTTCCTCGTCAGCCAAGGCCATGCTCCTGTGATCACTGAAGATCACAGTGTCTTTTTAATTACCCGTCTCAGTTGAGCTGTGATGTTTAAAACAAGATGATGACTGTACCTGGAAGCAAATTATAAAAGGATGTTTCAAAAGCTCTTGAGTGAAACAGTGGCTAAATAAACACTGCCCTGGGCATAGCATTAAGGGCAGTAGAGAGAGTCCGTTCTGCAAATGCTTCTTTCTCTTCCAAGGTCCACGGAGGCAGTTCCCCTTTGTATCCCTGGGTAATCCCTGACTGAGGGTGCTGGTAATTAAACAGGGACTCTCTGTTCATGAAGGGTGTGCAAACAAATGCTAATTGTGCGGGAATTAGCAGCAGTGGAGGAGGCCGTGTGGAGGGCGCATCATACATAAGGTTACATTGCCTGGCAAGAATACAAATTACCTGGTGCTGAAATCTGAAAAGCTGAGCAAGTTGTTGAGGAGCAGGTGAGGTCTGAAGAACCACGTGTGGAGATAAGTTTTACAGAGAGAGAGGATGGAACCAGGAGTTTCTTCTGGGAATGACAGCAGCTCTCTGCTTTTAGTGAGGCATTCCAGAACAAGGGAGATGCAGTTGCCTGGTCCCCCTCTCACAGCCAGGCTGTGGAATCACAAGCAGTTTAATTTCTCTCAGTGCAGTGACTCTCTGTATTTTAAAAGCCAAAGACATGAAACATCAGCACTTTCAACACAGCTCTGATTGCATCCTTGCATTTTGTTCTGCCACAGTGTGTTCTCCTTGGAGTGCAGTTCTGGAGCTTTGGAGTTCAATTGCTTTTAATTGTATCTAGAAATCAAGTTCTTAAAGTGCTAATAGGTTGAATAAGAGCTTATTTTTTTTCAAATTAAATTTCAAAGCACTTGTTTTTCCTTACTGAATTTTCATGTTAATGGCTGGTGGTTTAATGAAAAGATCCTTGCTAAGATTTACAAGCAAGCCAAAGTTTATAATGGAAGTTCAGATAAGCAGCTGAGCCACAAACTTTGGATAAAATAAATGCTTACAAATCAGCTTCATTTTGTTTCTGAGCCCCTGTGTCAGCTACAAGAATTCTCATCAAAACTATTTTAACAGAACTCAGAGAATGACTAATACTTGGTAGGAAAGATTTGTGCAAACAAAAATGGCCCAAGGAGTTCAGATGTGCAACAAAATATTTAACAGAATAAAATCCCTAACTTCTCATGCATCAAATAACCTTTTCTCCCAAGGAAGAGAATTATGGCTTCAGTGTAGAAAGTGCAGTACAGCCTTTTTGAAGAACATGAGTGACCAAAATGTTCTACATATTGGAGACATCTACAGGGAATGTATTTTTTTAATTGAATTATCTTACTCATGCAAACTGCCTCTTCCAGATAAACAAAACCAGACAGGCTGTAAGCAGATTATTAAAATATTGGACAATTAAAGCAAACTCTTGGAAATACAAACAGTTTTGTGTGTTCTCAGTTTAACCTAAAGGCTGCTACTACAAGTATGTGTAAACCAGGCCTTGTAAACATCTGAGCTACACCAGTTCTAGTGCCCAGCAGCAATTACTCAAGACTTAACCTTGCATTAGAATAAAGTTTCCATCCCAACTAAATTGAGAACTGGGAGTTGAAGTCGTTTTGCACCTAGTCAGGAGCACTCAGCATCATGGAAAATCAGTGCTCCCAAGCAGCAGAGATTCCATGAGTAAATTCCTTTAATCACAGAGGTGTTTGTTCTAGTTTATGCACTGTAAGGAAGCCAGAAGGACGGGAAGTAATGGTTCTGTAAGTTATCCAGTGTCAGGCTCTGTATCCAGCACTGTGATTTGTTTTGAAGTGGAGGTGGCAGATAATGACACAGAAACAGAGAGTCTGCCCAAAGCACCTTTTTAGCCGTGTACATATGAGCTCAGGGAAGGACGAATGCTCTCCTGTCGGAATTTATTATATAGATGCGTGTCTGTTACTCAGTGGGATTTGTCCAGTTGTATTTTATAAAATCATCCTCAATTCTGTGTAGCAAGGTCATTTCTTGGGGTTTATCTGTCTCTATAAAGTACAGGATTATGATATAAAACAGTGCTGTGCAGTTGGTTTTGTTGTTAGATTTTGGTTTTAATAGAGACAATTTAGGCTTTGCTCTTGCTGTTATTTTGGCTGAATGCATGTGCATGCTTATGCTGTCATTGCCTCTGAAAGAATTGGTTTGATCTGTTTGCCATGTTTCCAGGACTTAGCTGGAACTATAATACCCTTCTCGTGGTGCCATTATTCCCACCTGCTGGGAATTGCAGGATGCATGACTCCACAAGTGGCTGAGCCTCAGAGAAACAGGGAAGTGACTGTGCTCAGTCCTTCATATAGCACTCCTCCAAAAAGGAGTTAATGCTTCCCTGTGGGCACGACAAAGGAGCTCTGGAGTTATGTTTGCTGAGAGCTCTGGGCTTGGAAAAAATTCCCCCTCGGGCCTCCCTAGCTCTCAACCCAATAACTCACCTGGAAGCACAGCTCCTCAGAAACCCGAGGGGAGATTCAGCTCTTTGGAGCCTGATGTACTTCTAGAGGTTTTGCTACAAAAACTTGGGTAGTAAAAGCTCTATTACAAACACAACTGTAGAAGCAAATCAGTTCTTTTACTGGCAGGAGCTTGTTTGCTTTGGTGAAATGGTTGTATTGACAAAATAACTCGATGTGAGCATGAAACTGCCGGCACTGAGATGTCTGCTGGTACCTTCCAGCACAGCTCAAAGATTGTCAGACCTCGAGTTTTGGGTAGGGAAGAGCCACCTGCGACTGCTGAGTGACAGGAACTGAGAATTAGTGTTCCCAATATACAGAATAGGAGGTTGTGATTGATTGCTGCTGTCAGTTAAATAAGGAGGAAGATTCTGCAATCCACACTAATGGACTTGAGATACTGAAATTAAATTTAGGAGTGAAAAATGCCCTGGCTCATCCACTCAGTTGTAATTGTATACTTGCAATTCCTTCATCTGGACTGGACCTAAAATATGTACTTTGGTGATCAGATTAAATGAAATTTTAATGATCAGCTGAGGTTATACAAAATGCTAATTAAACCCAGGGAAGTCTATTAATATAATTAGCCTTGGGACAAAACAATTTAAGAACTGGAAACGTTGTTTGTAGAGTCCTGTCATTTCCTAAGTACAATGTGTGAGTCTGGAGACAAGAGACAAAAAGTGGAATTCATTGTGTAGAACTGAGAGTGGCTGAGTGTATTTTTTATGTTTTATACTTTCTGGGTGTCTTTAGTTCACTCCTGACTCTGGCACCAACATGAGGTACAACCCTGTACATTTTAAGCAGCACAAAAAGGAACCCGCATGACTTGATTTGAAGAAATGCCCTCTTCACCAGCAAAGGTGCCTGGAAGTTGAGTGGGCACTGGGAAACAAGAAAAGATCTCAAATACCATTTGGATTTATGTTTAACTCTTCTCCCATCAGATTATATGCTTGAAAATGAGTTTTGTAAAGCATGGGGAGAGCTGTTTGTGCTTTTTCTGGGCCCCTGTTTTTAATGTTGGTTGGATTTCCTTTCCTTTGAGGACTCGTCAAAAGAAAATTTGTATTTACTTCATCCTATTTTTTATTCTATGTTTTAGAAAATGTTTAACTTTCAAATCTCTAATGAAATAAAGAGAAAATGTTGGACTCCTTGTTTACTATTACTTTGGAGGCATGGTGGAGAATGAATCGTTTGTCTTTTGGCTTCCAGGAGTCTAACACAGGCTCTTTGGCATTAAAAAGGAAATCAATAATAATTAAAAAATGGTTAAGAGGATAGTAAGACCTAATAATCTTCAGATGACCCAGACAACACTTGCAAACAGGTTACAAAGCTGGAGTTTAAACCTGTAAATACTTTTTTTTTCTTCCACAGCTGCCAGATTTAAGGTCACTCATCTTGTGACGTGGCAGGCATTTCTTTCTGTCAGATCAATACCACTACGAAAGTGTTCACGTAGCATCTTTAAAGCCCTTTGGCATCTTCTTCTGGTCTTTGATGCAAAGGGCAAATGCGTGAGGCATCTTGTCTGAGCTCCTGCAGATTATTATAAAACGTTTTATTTTAGCACTATGAAATGTTGTGTCCTTAAATATATGTGTGAATTGTACTGAGGCAGTTCCGGTCTCCGTTTTTAAGCTGAGATGATTCAGATTGGAGAATTCCATTTTAGGAACTTCAGATAAAGTTTGAAAAGCAGCAGTTACTTGTCTGGAATTCACATTTTGAAATTGAGCAGAATGTAAAGATTACTCTAGGATTATATCAGTGAGAACTGGTGCATTTTTCCAGCATTTTTCATATTTAATACCTCCATTAGACCTCAAGGTTAATTTAAGAATCCTGTCTTTGTAAAACAGCTCAAAAATGTCTTTTAATGAGGGCATACAAGGGGAAAACATCCCCCGCTATGTCAGTTCCACACAGAAATTAACACAGTTTTTTAAACAGCTGAACTATTTTCTGACTGCTGTCCCTCTGCTGGCTTTGGTTTGATGTACAGGTTTACATGCTGTACTCTGAAGTGCTAATGGAAGAGCGAGAAAGTGAATTTTGGTTTCTATTACAGACTGACTTCAAAGCCTGTGATCCGTGTAAGCCCTTTCTTTGTCATTGGTTGACGTAGGATGAAGCTGCAGCACCAGAGGAGCTCCGTGTTCCTTTGGGAAATAATGTTGGACAGGCAGCCCTCGTTCGTGGGGCTTTGTAAACACAGGCAGGAGTTTGAGATGCTTGGGCTCTGGCTAGCTGGTGATTAATCATTTCAAAGTAACTGAAGTTGAACCTCAGAGACAAGCAGCCACAGAATCAAAAATTCACCAGGGGTTTTCACAGCAGGGTGAATAAATGTGCAAAACCAGCCTCTTGTGAAGCAGTTTTGTGCTCTTAGTGCTCTACCCCACCAGGAAATACTTGACACTGCTGAACTGTTATTAAAGAAGTGTATTAAGAAATTAAGGAAGTTTAAAACCAAACAGAAAAGTAATGAAAAGGGATCTCCTGAACCGGATGTGTCTATTTCTATTGCAATTGCTGGATGAAGATTCGTGACTTAAAATAGGTTCTGTTCTTAATATAGTGATTGATTATTAGATTTGCCCTTTGTGGAAACTATTCCTAAGGGAGGAGGGAAAAAATAAATCAATCCCATGCTCATCCTCCTGGAGTATCAACAAAAGGGAGTTTGAGCTGTCAGAGTATCTGTGCCTGATGTTCTGGTGACCCACCAAAACTAAATACGTATACAATCTTTTAAAATGTATTTTTTGGTGTGTATGAACAGGAAACCACTGGCACAAAAGGACTTAAGCGCTCATTTTGCAAGGGCTGTGCTGCTTCTTTTGATGCTTTGGGTTTATTTTATGAAGTGTGAAGCTTGGGAAGGGTTTGTTATAATTTCTCCTGGTCTCCCAGGAGCTGGAAGCTGTGGCTGTCACCAAGGCAGGAATAATGGTACAAGATGGATGAAGGTGGTACCAAGCTGAAGATTTTTCATGCTTTATCTTCAAAGCAATGATTGGCATTTGCCAAGAGTTACACAAAACTTTTGTTGCTTTGTTGTGCAGAAGTTAAACATACAAGACACTTAAAACTGGAGAAAACCCACCAATTTACCATGCAGGTATAAGTTTAGGTGCTGGTCAGCATGAAAAATTAGTTGTACTAGGATGCGTTTAAGCGTGTCTCTGAAATTAAAATTGTAGGTTTTTTCTTTGTACTAGTAGTAATGACTAAATGTTGAAATTTGTTGTTTAAAAAGGATGTCAGAGAGCAGTAATTCTGAGAAAAATCTGGAGGCTACAAGTCTATATTGCAAATTATATGTATGTGTATGTGACTAGTATATCTAATATATAAGTGTATATATATCTGTAGTGTTAATGGGCACGTACACACTATACATTGCAAATTAAAGGGAATTTGGTGAAGTGCAAAACAAATTATTACAACTGTAATCACTGCTTTATGCAGAAAGCAGGAAATACTTGTTTTTCACTCATCTGAGTAATGGCCAAGAGCTGTGACAAAGCAGAGTTTATAAAACAAGGAGAAGAAAAACAATATCCTCTGCAGCCAAAGGAACCCAAACACGCCTTATCTTCCCTGCCGCGTTCTGGGGGAGAACAAGTGGCAGCAGCCATCAGAGTAGGCAGCGCTGGCTGTGGACAGGATGTGGGTGACGAAGCGATAATTAAATCCCTTTCTCTGGCTGCCTGAGCCTGCTTTCAACTCCACAACACAGATAAAATGTCTTGCCTTTGCAGAAGCTCAGCCTGGTCCCTGCCGTAGAAACCCAGAACTCTGTTGCTGTGAAAGCTTTCTTTCCCAGAAAAGTCTCCTAAGTCATTCTGGTTTCCTCGCCTCCCAGCTGAGGATGCATCTCACTGGTGCTTCTCGTGACTCGCACATGGAGACTTCAGGACAGTCAGCAGCAGTCACTTTCTGCCTGCAGGCAAGTGCTCAAGGACCTGAAAGTCCTTTACCCAAATTAGCTGTTACCTTGAGACGCCCCAGACATCTTCGTTTGCTGCTCATCCAAGTGAGCTCTTCCCTAAGCAGTTCCTTTGGGAACTGGAGATACCAGCGTGTTCCTCTGGACCACATAAAATGTGATCAGGTAGCATTTGGTTACAGGAATGCAGTAAACCTCACAATTTTCTGTATCTGTCATGGTTTTATTTAATTAACTGGCGCTACTCTAATCATCAATTAGCTGCCTGAAGTTTGGATGGTACTTCATTGACTCAGGGCAGCCTACTGCTGGTTTTTTTATGTTACAAATGTAATTGAAGTTTTATCATGCAGAACTTGGTTCTCTCTGTAGGAACATCAGGCTGCATGCTGAGCTTTCTCCTGACATGGGTCCCAAGAGACTTTCCCTGGACTGGCTGTCCTGAGTCACTGCCATGTGTTGAGAAGTCTCTCAGGCCCAGCTCCAGGAAAGCACTCAGGCATGTATAGAACTTGTGATTGTAGCTTCAATTGGTCATTGACATCAGTGGGAATACTGACGTAATAAAAATTATGCACATGATTAAGTGCTTGGCTGGGCAAAGGCCTGAGCTAATTCTCTTTTGTAAGCAGATTTGGACACAAATTGACACTACATTTCTGTTTTCTTTAATTTATTATAGGAATTTAGGGTGAAGGTAATTTAATCTCCCATCAAAGACTTCAGCAAACACAAGCATTAGAACAAAACATTTTAAAGTAATTATAATAGAGCTTGTCAAAACCACTTAGCATCATGTAGCTAAGATGTTATTGGGCCCAAGCTCTCTTAGTTTAAGTTATCTGAGACCTTTAAGGGGTGCTTGAAAGTAGATGATTAAATATAGCAGCAAAAGAAGGCTTTCTTATTTCTGGTTATTAAATTTAGGGAATAATGTATCTGCATGAAGAAGCAGAACTGTATTCAAGTTATCCATCTACATCACAAGTCTCTGTGTACCTTTGTGATCAAATCACCTTTCCTGGGTTAGGATCGGGTGTAAAACTAACCCACAGCTTCGGAGCCAGCTGAGGATGTGCTGTGTATTCTTTACCTCTATCTCTGAAACTGCTGTGCTGCATGGAGTTTTTGACATCTGAGTGAAAT
Organism: Pachycephala philippinensis; assembly: GCA_013397055.1. Lineage (NCBI taxonomy): Eukaryota > Metazoa > Chordata > Aves > Passeriformes > Pachycephala > Pachycephala philippinensis. The sequence goes on along the minus strand of VWZT01005634.1, from coordinate 359,775 downwards.
GTTGGTGCCTGGATTTAAATGTTGGTGCCTGGATTTTAATGTTGGTGCCCATACCTGAGCTGACTCCGTTTTGCTCCGTACATATTCCGGCGATGTGAAGGTGCTGCTGGTGGCGGGAAGGGGGAGAAGCTGGATGCCTGCAGGTTTGATTCAGTGCTTTGTAAAATGGCCACGTTGCTGTGTCTGATTGCTCTGTTCAGGGTTATGATTGTGGCTGAGATGCTTTCATTTATTAAATGGGTGTGAGCTAGTGTTTATAAAAAAAATATCTGCGTGACGGGCTCAATTTTCAAGGCATACAGGCAATAATTGTGTGTTAAACAAAAGGCTGGCATGGCTGTCTTGGGTAAATGCTTATTGCTAGAAAATACTAAGTGAACTGGTTGGCTTTCTTTCAAAACTTAAAAGCAGTGGTGCTTTCTGTTGGAGCTGAACACTTGCTAAATGATTGTTCCCCTGTTTTGCTGATGGCGAGAGAAACAAGAGCTGTATTCTGTCTTCACGTAATTTCTGTGAAGCTTCTGGTATTATTTCAAATAGGATGTTTTCCAAAAATGGTGCAGTTGAGGCGTTCTTTGATTTTTTTCAATAAATGTATATTTAAGTTGCTTTTATTCATGGTATGATATTTTATTTGACATACTTCCCAGTAGTAAGGGTTCTTCATGCAATATAGGAGGTTTTCTGACTACATGAGGTGGCTGGAGCTGGTGTCACAAGCACCAAGCATGTGCCTCATTCAGCTCTTTCTGTTTTGGTAGTGTCACTTCATCATACACCGAATCACAGAATTGTTTGGGTTTGAAGGCACCTTAAAGACCACCTAGTCCAACCCCCCCTGCCATGGGCTGGGACATCTCCCACTATCCCAGGTTGCTCCAAGCTCTGTCCAACGTGGCCTTGGACGCTTCCAGGGATGGGGCAGCCACAGCTTCTCTGGACACCCTGTGCCAGGGCCTCCCCACCCTCATAGGAAAGAATTTCACCATTGGTTTTGTGACAAGAGGACATTAAAAAAAAAAAAAATCTATTTCCCAGTAGTTTTGTAAACAGAAGCGTAGGGTAAAAGGAGAAACTATTGACAATTTCTACCCTCTAAAATACCCTACTGAGCTTTATACCCCAGGAGGCCCATCCAGTCACTTGTAAAGTCTGCTCTGCTGCCCCGGAGTTTCTCCAGAGTGCTCTGGAACTCGGCAGTCCTGGTTCTCCAGGTCAGCTCCATCCATGTGGCACCGCAAGGTGTTCACCCTCTGTGAGCACCTTGGTGGTGGGAGCTCTGCTGTTCATCCCAGGAGGAGCTGTGGAAATCCAGCCCATGATTCCCCAGCTGAATTCACAGTTGAGGTGGATTAGGTGTTTGAAAATTAGTTTCAAGCTGAGTTAACTCAATAGCAAAATTGTCTGTCAATATTAAACTGAGGAAGTTATTTGGTATTTCTACTCGAAGAATGGATCGAATCCCTGAATAAGTCGCTCCGATGGTTAATTGCCTGCAGAAATAAAAGGCTGTGACCTTTTCCAGCTCTCGATTTTGCTTTCCTTTACAGGCAGTAGTTCTTGTGCAGGCTTCTGTTTGGACAGCTCTTGCATTTTCTCCCAATTAATTCCCATCCGGGTTGCTGGAAGTAATAAATCAAGCTTTTGGAAAACCAAACAGTATTAGTCTTTTGGGGAGGAATGAATAAAGCAAGGTGGTTATTGGCTTTACAATATGATTGCTGTCTATCTCCTGCTCTGGCACATGGCAAAATGAGCAGAGAACCACATTTTTCCATGTAGCCCTGTAAGACACAGCCTGAGTATGTGAACTTTGGTGGTCCCAAAAATTTTGGGAAAAGAAAGCTGTCAGTTCTCTTCCAGACTAGCAGTACTTATTAGTGGGAATATAAGGAGCTCCAGAGCCAGGATCAGCACAACTGGTTTTCATCTCATTTCATGGAGCAAAAGCCGAGTCCCCCTTCCCATTAGAGCTTTTGATTTTCTGGAAAATGTTCTATTCTTAGTGCTGTGCACTCACCGTTGCTTTTCTTTGAAAAATTGCAAATAGCCACATTCAGTCTGTGAAATCTTTCTGCTTGCAACAATTTTATCATTATGTCACCTCCTAAAGATTTAGTTGTTATTGACAGTCAGCAGGACACAGCCTTAGTGTTACTTGGGCGATTTTGAAAATGAGATATTTCTTTTTTAAAAAACAAAACACTTCTCTAACTAAGCTCAGCACCAAACACAGATTTTATTTGCCACTTCAGTACAGAAACAGTAGCTGTGTTTGCCGGACGACAAGATGAATCTCAGAGATGACACTTGCTGATTGTGAATGAGAAGGACATTTTTTTAAATTGGGGAATGTTTTTTTGCTGATGGAAATATTATACACTGCTGTCAGTGGGAGGGAAGACAGTTTGTGTGAGAGAAGGAATATCCAGTAATAACTTGAATCCCCTTGGGGTCACTTGGAATATTTTACAGTACAGAGGTTCCGACCCTATCATGAAAGCCTCAGGTTGTACTGACTTTTGCTCATATTTCTCAGCAGTAGTACACAGAGGTCAAAATAGCAGATTCTGACCTAATTATTGAAGAACAATATTACATTTTCCCTGAGGTACCTCAGGGTCAGCTGTGTAGCTTTTAATGGGCAAATATTTCAAAGAGATGCTAAGTTACAAGCTTAACACTCTATTAAAAAAAAAAAAAAACACCAAATTTTCACACTGTGCCTGCATTGGAGCTTCCAAGTGCCTAAGATTTCTCTTTAATTGGTGTAGTGGCAAAAGCCTGTGGTTCAGGGGAATGTGCTGCTGGATTGTGTGACTGCAGCTGAAGTTCATGGAGAGTTTTAGTTTGTTTCTTTTTGTTGTCTCCTTGCTTGGGTTCCATGTGACCAGCTCTTTGCCTGTCCAGAAGTGTGGTTGTGGTGTAGTTATTTTCGAACTTTAAAGCTTATGACCTATGTACTGTGTTACCCTGAATTCAGCTTAAATCATCAAAGTTGTGCCATTTAATACGAGACTATAGCAATAAATTGTCATAGCTCTTTTGGAGTAAAAACTCTCAATAATTCCTAGAACAGAGTTACGGAGAAAATGGAATGTGCTTTTTAGGCAGGTAAAAAAACCAAAATCTGTTCGATGTTTTCTCTTCTGTGTGCTCCTGGTCATGAGGTGGAGGTGGGTACATCTCAGTTTACAAACATCACTGTCATGAGTCCATCCAGCCTTGCCACAAACATGGACACAGAGTCCTTTCTGGATGGAGCAACACTGTTGTCAAATTCTGTACAAACAGCCTTAATGAATGTGAGTCACTTTATTCTTGGAATTCGTTTCTGCGCTGCAAATGGACGTAATTATGTGGCTAAACGGAGAGGAGCCATAAACAAAACAGAGCTGTCAACCAAGTCCTCCAGGGAGCAACGGGCTGAGAGCCTCACCATCACCAGCTTGTGGAAAAAGGGCTGCCGGGAGAGTTGTGGGAGGCAAAAATGGGATGGGGAAAGCCCATCTGGGGCTCTGTGGGCAGGGTCAGCAGGGAGGAGCTGGGGGAACAGCAGCTGCCATCCATGGGGCTGCCATCCATGCAGGAATGTGATGGGCCACCTGCAAGGCCTGCAGCTCCCTGTGCACCCTCAGCCTACAGGTTTTCCCTTGCCTTCCCTCCACAGTTTCTACCAGGAGATTCTCCAGGTGGTGGAATTCTGCCTTCCTCATCACGAGGGTTTGGTCAGCATGTCGTGGGAAGCTTTGGAAGTGGCTGAGGCATTTAGAAACCCAAATGCTGTTTGTTGGTTCATCTGCTTTACCTGAGCACAGGGGTTGCTTTTTAATTGCATCCTTGGTGATAGGTTATTCATGGAACACAGGAATGGGATGGATGTAATTTTGCTTTGGGTTCCTGTGCCCCTCAGTTCCTGTACAGCTCTGTTTTTGCAAGGTGACTTCAGCCTTTTCATGAGCTTTCCGGGTGGCATCAAAGTGCTCGGTGTGGGTTGTGGGAGACCTTTAAACCTACCCCTGTACTCGTCTGATAAATGCAGGAGGGCAGAAGACAGAAAGGTGTGATAGAAAAAAAAGCAGGGACAGCTGAAATGAGGATCCTGTTTTGTACTCCAGGATTGCAAGAAAAAGGAGATTTGTCACTTTTAGGCAGCAGAGCCCCGCAAGCAGAGAAGGCAGTGCTGCTGAAATGCCTGTGCAGTCCATCTCAAATTTCCTCTCCCCACCTCCTCCAGCAGCTGGGAGGAGACAGGGCCAGAGCATTGCATTTTTCCATGCATTTATCTTTGCAGGGCCTCTTCCCTCATTTCCTCAGATCAACATACTGGCAGTGGCCGTAACTCATCCTACCCCAAGCTGGCACTGGCAGCGCTGGGAGGGCAAAGGGGCGCCTGTGCTCCCTCCTTCCCACCAGCTCCTCTGCCAGGCTGGCATTCAGAGCACTACAATGGGATATTGTGCTGCCGGCATTGCGTGCTACTGTTTGGATGGGGTGGGGAAGGGGTCATTATTTTTTTTTGTGCAGTGGGAGCCAGCAATCTGGAACAAACTGCTTTAGAAAGTGCCCAACGTGCCTTTCATTATTACCAAAATAAGAAATGCATTATCCGGCAAAAAGACTCCATGCTGCTTATGTCGTGGAGGGATTTTTTCTTCCGCCCTTTTGGGATATTTTTACCAAGCAGAAAAGGCTCAGGAAACCCCTTAAGGAATGTTAGTGTTCAGCCTTCTGTGGGGGGAGGACGTGCTACTAATGGTTGGTAATTATACCTTTTTTTTCCCAAGGAAATTCACAAATCTGACTTCTTTGGGAAGGCAGCAGTCCCTTTGTGTGTGGTTAAATGGCTGGTTTGCTTCCGAGCAAGCCTGCAGAAACATTGTTTGGAACCAGAAAGGTGGCAGCCTAATTACTGAGCTGAGGTGCCTGTAGAGACAAGTAAGGTGCCACACAGCTTTCTGAGGGAATCAGCCCATTCAGCTCCAGGAACACTTGGGAACATTCAGTAAAAACAGAGATACTCTAGAGTCTGAGCAATCAGAAGAGGAAAATCAATATTGTCTATTAAGGACGCTGTCATAATTAGCAGTGAATAGACGTCAGATCCTGCTGTGCAGTGTTCCTGTATCAGCCAGGCTTTGGCTGGGATGCCAGCAATGTCCACATCGGGGTTTCCAGCGCCCAGACTTCCTTTCAGAAGTGTTCAAACTTATGGTGCAATTGATCCTCATCCTCCCCTCCCACCCCTTCATTATCCCCACCTGTAATTGCTTCAAGTTTCCTCTGGTGAACTCAGAGAAGAAGCGATAAAACAATTCCAGCACACCTTGACCTTTGATGGTCACACAGTACAGATTTATTGTTGGGGTTTTGTCTTAGTAATTGGCCTGAAGTTTTGCAGTAACTGTTGTGATACGGGGGGCTCGGGTTGTTCTATTTCAGACATGTAAATCAACTATCTAGTTTTATTCCTCCTTGATTTTGGGATATTTATGCATTTACATAGTTCTGACTAATCTTCCAGTGGTGTGACTAATTGATCTCTGACCATGGAGATTTGACAGAAATTCTTGAACATCAGCAACACTTCAGAAAGTTGTTTGTGCTGTGTCATTTTAGGAATGCTGTAGTGCCATTTCACCAATCGTTTATGTATGTTAGTAAAAACGTAAGTCTTGTAAATATCCAGAATTGTGGCAGTAATGGTTTGGGTTTTTTTTTCCTTTTAACATTACAGACAAGTGTCCAAACCCCTTTAGGCTTTTAGGAGCTATGTTATGCTCTACAGCAGAGCCATGTGTTGAAGCTGCCCTGTTCTCTGTGCTGCCCATCACACAAGAAGCCAGGAAAGGACAGAGCTCAAGGGAAACTCTTCTCCCTCCTGGTCCTGCACCACAAGGCAAAACATCATTACGATTTCATTTGAGACTCAGGGAAGGAAGTAGTCTTGTTATGTAAAGAAAACAGAAATAGGTAGTTTTGTCATGTTTTTGACATGTTACATAAAATAACATGCTCCTGCGTGAGCTGCCAGATTTGAATTTGTCTTCTCTATATTCAGCTCTTTTTAAGAGCAACTAAAAGTAGCTGAATGCTGAACTCTTGCTGGCACTTGTTCAGGAGGGCCTTTCACTTTGCCTGTGCACTCCTGCATTTGTTTGTCCATGCACATAACCCAGTGTGGCTCTGTCTGCACACTTCAGTTCCTGCTGCCCCAGTCACCCTTAAACATCAGCGCACACTTCCTCTATGTGTGGGCAGGGGAACTTGCTGTAACTCCAGGTGTCAGGTGTCACTGGTTCTTGGCTGAGGGGACACCTCGGTGTTGAATAATGCTGGCTTTGTACCAGCTCCTTGGTTCACTGCTCATTCCCTTGTTCTCTGGAGTGCTCCCGTTGTGTCCGACTCCATTCTGCCTGCAGCCAGCAGCCCGTGCTGCACAGGATGCTTGGCCAGCTCCTGTTGTGCCAGCAGAGGATTTGTGCACCCTGGTGCTGCAGGAGTGTGCTTTTGGAGCAAACCTCCCCCGTTTCACGTGGCAGAGGAGGTTTGGCACGCACAAATGGGATGAAACTCAATTTGGAGTTGTGCTTCAGGAGCATCCTAATGGACTCCTGTTCCGAGATGCAGCAGATCCACGCGTCACCTCTGACATACATCCGTCAGGTTTTCAGCACCAGCAGATCTGCTCCTGGCATCCTCACTGCTGCTAATGTGCAGGAAGCCAGGGCCATCTTAAGCTTTTCCCCTCCTGATTTAAGTTATGGCATCCTGTGCTGAAGTTGTGTAATAAGGGATCTTAATCTCACTGACAGAGCCTGTATCTTTTTGCTGGCAGTGTTAGGCACTCAACTTGTAGTCACTGGACTTTTCATTTAAAGCTACTTCAGGATTTATTGTGCTTGACCTGTGCTTCATGGGAAGGTCTAGTTGGGAGGGATTTACCAGGTCTTTAGGTCTTGGATCCCCTGGTTTCACAAGCTTTGTCCTAAAATCCTATTCAGAGACTTCTTAAATTCCTTTGATTCCCAAGTTACTCTATGAAGGGATTATAGCTTGAGCTGCCCACTTCTCCATCCCAACCCTGACTGGCACTCAAGTTTATGATGCGGTGTTTTGCCCAGCTGGCATCTGAGTCCTTCACACCATAGGCAGAAATAGGGGGGGAGATGGAGAAATCTGACATAGAAGTGAAGTGCCAGGGGAAGTGACTCTTGATTTTGACATCTATTTTTCTTTGAAATGTTTGTCTTTCGCTCCATAAGCAGTGAGTCTTTTGAAGAAACATGGTAATGAAATATTGAGCTGGAAAATTGAGCTGGAAATGCAGTTTGTGCCATTGGATAGGTGAGCCCTCCTGACTGCCAGAGTTTAGCCTGGACCTCTCCTAATCAGATGTTCCTGTTGGCCTGGGAGGATCTCTGTCAGTCTGCACAAAACTGTGTTTATTCCTGTGGAACCTTACACTGGCCAGTCTTGGAGCACTGGGAAAACCATTTCTTTTCCTCTGTCTCACTTGCTTCTCTGCTGGTATGGAGGAGGAGGGGCAGATCATAGATTTTTTTTTCATTTTGTGGGAGCGTTATGATTTGGCGCCTGTTGGAGTAATAAAGATGGCATTGTCTTTTCGTGGATTTATGCTGACATGGGATAATCCTCTAGGCTTTTTTGCTGTCAAACCCCTTGCCTTCAGAAGTTCTTCCCTGAGGAAGCCCAACTTCTCCCCAAGTAGTTCTGTGAGCTCACCAGCCACTCTCATGTCGCTGTAAATGTGCCATTTTCCCAGGGGTTTAAAACCGCTTTTCTCCCCTTCGTTTGCCAGCATGAAATAATAGGATTGTTCCAGTGGGAAAGGAAATGTGTTTTGACACCATTGTGTCAGAGTGCCACTTTGAGGGTGATTTGTTTAACTTGTGCTAAGTTCCTGTTGGCGTTTCTTTGCGGTTATTATCATTTTGTAAACATTACAGAGCAGGCTGCAGAGTGCCAACTGCTTTATGTTTTCTGTTAAATCAAAGATACAGAGCAGCCTGTTCACATGACCTAATCCCCTGTGCCCGAGTTGTTTTGCATCTCTGGGACCAAGATCTCCAAAAAGAGTGACTTTGGAATACAAAGCCACAAGGTTGTGCTCACCCCAGTGGAGAGGCAGGTCCTGACACCTGCAGTGACTCAGGTTGGCAGAGGAATGATTCCATCTCCTTCCGTGCAGATCTGTGGCTAAGAGCTGTAAAAAAAATAATAATAAGGGGTTAGGGAATCCTTGGGTTTGTGTCATCCTACCCACTGTGGGCTGCTACCTTCAGGTGTTATCTCAAAGTGAGAAAATCCCTAATGTTTACATTTTAAAAAATAATGTACATAAGTTTTTCTTCCACATAAACACATCCAGCGTCTATAGCGGGTGGTGGGGATCCCCGAGCGTTCCTTTTCCCACCCCGAGCCTGAGCAGCAGCAGTGCTGGGCCGGTTCCTGGGTAGACTCATGGCCCCAGAGCAGCACTGCTGGGCAGGACATTACTCGCTCCTGGAATGCCAGGGCTCCACGTGAGACATCTGGGAAGGTCACTGTGCCACGAGCTGCCCACAGGTCACGTGCCACTGCAATTATGATCCTGTCAGGAGAGAGGGACCAGCAAACGAACCGTGCCTAAGTCATGGAGTGCCAAAGCATTTACAAGGTGCCGCATTTTCCACTGGAAAGCCAGCGTGTCCTGAGGAATGACAACAGGCAGAGATTATTTTAGTTCTGGGTTTTTAACAGCTGTCCCTCCCTCTTGTCTTGTGGTGGTCAGCCTTTCCAGCCAGATGGGCCACGCAGCCCTTTCCAGAGGCAGGGACACGCGATGCTCTTCTCTTGTCCCCTGTAACTTGTCATGCAAGGCCGGCGGCTTTGTTCTTGCACACTGAATCCAGTGCTTCTGGGAAGCTTTGGACTGAGATATATTACGAGCTGGATAAATTCATTCTGCCTCCCCCCTGCTTTATGTCATATAATGGTGACAGAAAAAATGGCAGTAGGAAAAGGCTGCTATTGTTAAAATAATTAATCTGGCTGATAGCCTCTTCCTAAAGGGCCCTTGGGAAAGAGGACTGCCAAAAGTAGGCTGCAGTCTGGGCGAATTTGCATAGTGTGAAAGGTGGGACATTTAATAATAAATCTGTATTTGTTATCTTGGCCTTTTACAATGAAATGGAAGTACCGCCAGCGCTTTGACGTCCAGAGTAAATACCCTACAGTATTTACTAGGCAAGGCTGAAATAGGCTTTCGTGGGGAGGTTAAAATAAAAATGAAAAGCAGAGTATTGTGAAGTGAGTTTTGAAATGCTTAAAATGATGAGTTTCTCTGGTTTGGGTTCCTGGAACTCTTGAGGAGATTAGCATAAATTTGGTTACATGAAGGATAAAACCTGTTGTTAAAAGTGGTGGCAGTGAATCCAGCACAGCATAAATTTAATAATACGCTTCTGCTGGTTTTCATCTTTTTCATAATGTTTCCTTGACAGAATTATCTGCTCTGAACTTAAGTCCAAATCCACAGAGTTTACGTCTGTCACTGTTTTTTGAGCGCAAGTGGCCATTTAGAAAGGTACCCAGACTTCTTGTAAAGGCACTTAGCAGTGGCATATCCGTTGTGTCCCAGGGACGTGACTAAGTGCTCCTGAACATTCAGTATCACGTCATTTATCACTCATGAATGCAAGCTTCATCTCTGGATAAATGCTAATTACTGATTATGTCGTGTAATTAGAAGTTATTCTTTACCAGTAGCCGGGCTACTCAATCTAATGGCTTTTGTATCTAACAAGCGGCATACTCTGAGCAATGGAAATTTATAGTTTTAAGAGGCAGCATTGCCAAACTGGGTTAATGCGGTTCACTTCTGCAAAAATGCAACAGCTCCAGTCTCTTGTTTTCCTGCAAATGAAGCAACAGGAAGGTGGCTGCCAGCAGCACATCTGCTGTCAGCACAGGGAAAGGTGAGCTTTCAGCACACAGAAAGATACTGCTGACATGGGATACTCTGAGAAACAGTTTTTCCTCTCCTCTCCTCTTCTGAAAGTACTGAGGCATCACATGGAAGGCTGGGGAAGGTGCTTCGTTTAAATTTGAAGCTTTCCTGTGCTTGTGGTGCCGTGGAAGCTGCTCTGTTGCAGTCTATTATCTCTGTATCAAGTGCAGGGGTTGTGGTGCTTACGCCAACAAAGGGTGTGCGGAGAACAAGCAGAAACCCAAACCGTGGCTGGGGATGGCCACCCCCAGCAAGCAAGTGCAGGTCTTTGGGAGGATGCGCCAGTTGTTAGCAGGGATGGGCTGATGCCCAGCCCTCAGCCAGGTTGCCCAAGGCCTGGTGCCACGTGGGAGGAGCCGGTCAAGCGCGGCACACGGAGCGCGGGGACGCGATCCAGGCGTCAGGGAGGCGGTTTTGGATACGCTCACTAGACTTGTTCAGCCAAGATAGACATGAAAATTGCTGTCTTAAAATCTTGTAAATGCTTTATCCCACTCATCAGAATATCCACTCTCTTGATTTCAGCAGTCACCAGCTGTCCCTGACTGCCGTAGGGAGGAGCAGCGGTGCTGACTCAGACCAGATGCTTAAGCACAGTTTATATACAGGATCTGCAGCACAGGGTTGGGAAGGGAGGGCTGTAACACAGCTTTTGGTGCAGTAATGCCATGCCTGGAGAGTTATCAGGATTGCTGTCTGCTTGCCTGCTCTTTTCTTTTACTTACTGTGACTTTGCTCATCCTTTTCCTATCCCCCTGTCCCTGCAATTGCCCAACACATTGTAATTATCCTGTCATTCTTCAGAATCAATGCCTTTCCATATATATGTCCGTGGTTCCCTGGCTGGCTTCACTGGCAGATGCTTAGGGGCAAATCTTCAGCTGGTGAAAATAGAGCTCCCTGCAACCGTGATAATTTACACCAGCTGACAATTGGCCACTTGTGCTCTGTCTTAAAATATCCATCTCTGAGAAGCAATTTGTTACTTAATGAAGAAAATGCTCGTAGTCATCTATTTCTCATTTCCAAACACCATGAATATGGTTGGGTTTTTTTTTTTCTTTTTAGACTAGGCTTTGTTTTTAATAGAAGCAGTGTTGTGTAATCTGGACTATAACACATGTTCATGGAAGTGTCTTTGAAATATGCATTTTATTTCTTCTTAAAATATTTTAAGAAAAACATTCTGTATTTTGCTATGAGGTATGTAAATGTTTCATACCTGCCAAATCTTTCTGTTTGGGAAATATCCCTTCCAAGTTTTGGCAGGAGAAGTGTAGTTCTCCCCTGCCCTTTTCCAAAATCCTCTCTAAAGCCAACTTATTTTTCTGACTCTAAACATAATCTCCATTTTAAAATGTTGGCAGGTGGGATAATTTTGTATTGTAATATCTCTTCATAGAAATTAATGGACAAAAATACAACCTGAAACTCTATTTTCTAAGTGTCTAGAGTCAAGGAGTGGACTATAGCTGAAAGATCATCTTCCTGTTAATGTGTGTGTGCTGTAGTTCCTCCTTGCTCATATGTGTTCAAATCAACCCCACACCAAACTGCTGTGCTTTTTTTTTCAGAGTAAAAAGAACTCTTTTTTTCCCTCTTCTTTACAGGACAAAACATTTGGGTAGTGCTGCTGCTTTCCTTTCTTAAACTTTGTTGGAGGAAGCTGTAAGGAGTGGGAAAAATTCATTTTTATTGTTTAAAGTAGTACAGACCCCTGAGGCTGACCTTCCTTTAGGGCCTTAAAGTGCTCAAAGTTTTATACTCCACAGACTCTGCAGTGGGGTTCCCAAAAACGCCCAGGCTCTGTGTTAATTTGTTATCTATATAAATATGAAGAGATCATGTGTTTCTTTTAATACCTGGATTGCACAGTCATATCTTTAAAACTATAAATAGGGAGGCCTATTTCAAGTAGGAAAGCTGTAGAGTGAGGTAGTGGAGAGATGGATTTGGGGAGATTTGGTACTGTTCAGGATGCTGTTATTGTAGTAGGTGAAGTCTGGCCTTCTGCATAATGCATTGGAGGTGCCAGGCTTGCTGCTTCCTTCCAAGGCATCTAAATTGCGTTTCAATTGCCCCATGGAGATAGAAGACTTTTTAAAGTGGAAGAAGGTGCATTGGCTGCATTACAGTTTAATTTGGGGCTTTTCTGTGAAGGTTTTAGTTCAGTTTTAGGGGGTTGGATGTTTTGATTCTGTTTGGTTGGGTTTTTTTTTTCTCCTTTCTTGTTTTCTTTGCCCCCCAGCAGTGAGTTGCATCCCTCCATCAAAAGCAAAAGAAAAAAAAAAGAGCAAATGAAGCATCTCAATGCTGGATTTGCCAAAAGGGTGATTTAAAGGATTTCTCAGCATTAGCTCATAGAAGCAACGCTGGAAATTGTGCTGCTGAAAGAAGAAAGGAGAGGAAGTTGTTACTGCTCCTGAATATGAGTGACAATGATTGTTGTGTTACTTTTTGTCACTGCTTGTTCCAGGTCCTTCAGACCTATTTGATAACTGTAGTTCCTCCTTAGAGAGACCCACCCAGCTATCACAGCACTGGTGAGCTGACAGTGCAAACCTTCTCTTAGAGCCTTGTATTAATCCAGTTACTCTTCAGATTTAGCATGCACGTGGGGATCTGTTTGTTTTAAAAGCTTTCAAGGTTGATTTCTTCATTTTATACCAGTGTTTCAAACAGTAGCTAATACAAATCATTCACCAGTGAGCTACAGAGACTATGATTCACTAAAGATTATTAGAAATTATTAGAAATTTGAAACAGGAGAGCCCTGCTGCAAAGAACTGCAGCATGGGCAGCCTTCATTTCTGGCTCTGGCACCTGTACTATAGGAGGGATGTAGCCCAAGGGGCTCCATGAGCTCCACACTGATTAAACATGGAGGAAAAGGTAAAATTACAAAACCAGAGTGACTCTTAAGTGTTCACTTTTTTGTTTGAGGTAAGGGCAAGGTATAAACCATTGTATGAACACTGTCTCCACTCTGCAGTGAGGAGAGACCCCATAAGGGAAAACAGTTTGTTCTCTTCTTTTCCTTCCTTCTTACACTGGCCAGAATTTGCATCTGACTGGGTTTTCTGCAACAGGTTGTTTAGTTTATGCCCAGCATTCATGCAAGTGGAAAGCTATTTCTAGGCTTTCCTTTGCTGAAGGATAGACAGCTTCTGGGCTGATGATCTGACTGCAGCGAAGGAAACAGAACAGTCCCTAAGGTCTGGGTCCTGTCCCCAGGTGCAACGCCAGTGAGCATCAACAGCCTGAAAGTGAGCGTTGTGGTCAGGCAGGTGGCTGGAAATCAGGTTGTTATGGAGTCAGTGCCTGAGCTGTGTGTGACAGTCCCATCTTGGTGTTATTTTGCTGGGCATCATTAGCATGCTGGGCATCATCAGCGTGCCAGCAGAGAGCTGGGAGGCAGCCGGGGAGCATTAATGGGCAGCACGCAGCCATCCAGCAAAGCAGCAGCAGCTTCTGAATGGAAAATGACAGTGTCTAAGCCATTCTGTAGGAATTGTCCAGCAAATGAGAACGGCTGCCAGAGCAGGCAGAACATGATGTCGTTTTCCCAGGAGAGGGTTTGCAAAGGGCGCTGCACCTCCTGCATTCGGCAGCTCTTTTTCTCCTCTGCTGAATCTTCTGTAGCAGCAGCCTCTTAAGTCAGTTCTTTGGCAATGTCGTTCTAAGAACAGAGTAAATTCCAGGCATTTAAATGAAAATGGGTTTGGTTCCATTTGATTTTTTGTCTCCCATGGAGCACATATGGTTTTCTCTAATTGATGCTGAACAAATCAACATTTAGGCATTACTATACCAGTAAATCAGCTGCTGTGTCTGTTCTTTTCTTTCAGGTGTGCATTCAGAAATTGGCTAACTAGGCTTGTTAATTCATAAATTCAGTGTGTATAGGACCTCACAAAGCCAGAGAAATGGGTAGTTTTGCAGTCTGTTGAAAAGCCATTGTGCATTTAAATGAATTGCCCAATACATGTGACCCAGACAATTTTCCTCAGTGGTTTTTTATTTAAGGGCCAGTACAAATTATCACATTCTTAGCCTGAAAGTTGCTGAGGACAAGTTCCTGAGAAATGATTGAAAATGGATTTTCTAAAGATTAGCAGGGGTTGAAATATTAGAAGAATAAAATTTCTTTAATGGTGTTCTTGTTTGTTGGTGGTATCTGCATTTCTTAACCCTTCGATTATCAGATTAACACTTGTCCCCGATTATGAATAGTAGTAAATAACTACCTAACAGTGTCATCAATGTGTGGAATTCAGTTTTTAAATTAAATTCAGATGGGAACACCCAGTATCAATGCTGTGCTTGTTTCTAGGGCTCTGGTGTCAAATCAATTTAAAGTTGTGTTATCTAATGTAAAACTGAAAGTTGCTTCTGAAGCTAAAATGCCAGTTCTGCATCTTGTGAAGGGTTGCACAGACAGAACTGCCCTGCAGGTGAGATTGTGTAACTGGGCATCTGCACCTTCTCTTGGCAATGTAAATAAATAAGTTAGTTGTGAATAGTAAATAAATAAACAGATAGAACACACCCATTTAAATCCTGGATGGCCCTGCTGCAATAAGTGTGGAAATGCTCTCCGAGTGCAGTGACTGATTCCAGGACTCAATCCTTAATTTCCTCGTGATGGTCCTTCTCCTGTCCCAGTGAGGAGTCAGGCAGGGATGTAGGGTAAGGGATCTGCCCCACAGCTGGCAGCCATGGTGATGCAGAATGCAGCTGCAAACCTCTCCTTGATTTGTGTTAGGCTGATTCAGCCCAGCTCACTGCAGCAGCAGGACTTGAAATACAAACTGCTTGCTGCACTATATAGGATTGTTTTAGTTGTTGTCTCTGGGTTTTGCGGGAATATTTGTCACTTACTTGTGTTCTTTGTGCTGTCCTGTGATGTTATTGACCGCTTTTCTAACATCCATTTCACTTCCAAGCTGCAGAATTCTAGACTTGGCGTTATTTACCTGCCGTGTCTTCTACGTATCTTGTCTCAGATTTTTCCTTCTTGTTGTAGTGGGGAGTTTTGAAATTTTAGTCTTTAATTATTTAACAGCTTAATTTTAATATGCATCATCTTTGTTTCTTGATCATTTTGTTGACAGTGATTTGACTTTTCCCTTTCAGAAACGAAAACCATTCATTTGCCTTGTGAATATCAAAAATGAGACTTAGTGATAACACAAAAGGGAAACTTACTGGAAGAAACACTGCAACTTTCTTTTAAAATTCTTTCATTTGTATTTTAGTATTGATATTACACGGTGTCATAAATTATACTGCAACCTCCTTTCTTTTCTTGCCCACACAGAGCGTTTAATAAAAGAAAAGAAAATGTCACTGGATCTGTGAGTGTCTGTATGTATTTGTCAGAACACCACAGCAGAGTGGCATTGTGCTGAGGGCCCAGTCAGGGTGGTAATTATTCTCCCAGCAGTTTAAGGCTGTACCTGTTCCCTGCATTTTAAGTGCCTGCTGGAGAACAAGGCACCGCAAATTGATTAAGTATTAATTGTGACATTGAAGTTTTCTGTCACGTGGCGTTGAGCTGCATTGATCTGTACGCTGCATTTAAACACCGTGATGCAACTGCTTGAATACGATGGAAGTGCACAAGGTGGCTTTTTATGGGAAATCCATCTACAGCTGGGTGGAAAAAGCTGTTTCTGCCTTTAAGGGTGCCTTGGGAAATTGTTCCACGTTAGTTCTGCGTGCAGAAGTAATGGTGAGGTCAAATGAATGTTTCCAGACTAAAGGGTTGATCTTGTAGGTTAGTGGAATTTTGGTAAGTGAAGCTTTGATAGCCTTCACAGGAGGATTTTATTTTGATTACAAATATGGGTCAGTGCAAGGCTTCTGCAATAAACAGGGTGTAAGCTGCCACAGCCCATCTCCTGTGCTCTCTGAGATGCCTTTTGAAGCCATTTCTCTGCTTACTGAGACACAGTTCAATCAATAAAGGATATTAACAGGGTTTGTACTCTATTTACAAATCTCCATGGTTTCTTACCCCTGATGCTTAACATACCACAAGCCCAGTCACACCCCAAAGGAGATATTTGCTACCCCTGGTAAATCACCACGACCTTCTTGGTCTTCTGCAGCCAGAAATGCTCCAGCCTGCAAGGGATGCTCTGTGTGTCTGCCAGGGACACACTTCTCCTTTTATTTAAAGAACTTCTTTGAGTTCTTGGTTATTGCAATGACACAGACGTGGATTTCCTTTCCACTGCACCACAGCTTGGTCATTTAGGATGTCCTGTCCCTGTGGATGAGTGCCCAACAGCTCCTCCACTGTGGCTGCTCCTGAGCAGGCTGCAGGTGTGAAAATCCCCATCCATCCATCACTCGGGCACCATACCCAAGCTCTCCGAGGGTATTTTGGATTAATTTTTGACTTGTACTTTCCCAAAGTCGGCAAAGTGCATATTTAAACCACAGCAATCATCGATAATCAGTTTACTATAGATTTTAATGGATGTTAATACAGTTTTCCCTCCAAGTGGAATAAAAATTACTCTTAATTTGATCTTGCCATCAAAAAAGCTTTTCAATGTTTTGATTTTATTTTTTATGTTTTTAATCACTTCCCATTTCAAAGCACATAATTTTGCATAACTTGTTCTGTCCTAAAAACATTAGTTGTTTTAATATTGAAGTGTTTCACTTGGTGCATTTCCACCACTGGAGATTAAGACATTTCTCCAATTTTGGCACGTTTCGTACTTTGAAAATCCTTACCTCAAGCTGTTTTTCCTGTTTTGTTTTCTCCCCTGAGGCATTTCACGTGATGAAGGGAATCTGCATTTTGTGAATTTTTAAAATGCTCTGTGAAGATTTGGTTTGGAAGCTCCGAGATGTTTTCTGACTGTGGGATAGTTCAGAGAGGGAGTATGTGTGCCTGTGTAAATGTTTCATGCGTTTCAGTCCTCCTGATCTCACATTTAATAATTGCACAGGCCAAGGACACAATATAGGTGTAAGAAAGAAGTGCAGAAATTCAGTGCTTACTCTAACAGTGTGTGAAGTGCTGACCCTTCAGTCTTGGAGTGGCCAGTCCTGTTTGATCGAGGTACAACCCATTCTACAGCCCCAGCTCCCTTATTCCCAATATTCCATTGATTTACTTCCACCCTTTTCCCATTTGGTTTGAACTTCACAGCTTAGTTTCAATTTCACAGCTGAAGTTTTAAAGGCCTGCCCTGTTACCTGGTTTGTCGTCCTCATTGCTGGAGGCTCGCATTTATAGTTCTCTCTGCAGGTTGTGTGGCACTCTGCAAAGGTAAATGAAGGTTTCAGGGGAGGTGCTGAGTTCTATCCTTCCTCATCTTCCTCTGGATGTGCCTCCATGCTGGCACTGCTGTGGCCTTATTGGTGTTTTACAAGATTTCATCAGAGGCCCTGGTGGGAGGTGACGAGTCCTCGGGGAAATCAGAGAATATTCTCTGCACCCTTCTGTGTCATGGCTTCCTCTTTCCTCAGCTGCCCATTTTCCGCTCTGTTCCCTCGTCCCTAAGTGTTGGTCTGTTCTCTCTAGTGGGGAATAAAGGTGTGAATTGTGTGGTGCCAGCTGAGCTCCGGAGATAAGGGAGAGTGTTTATCCACACGGCTCTTGTGGATTCAACAGTCGGGACACGCAGCACTCCCCTCTTTTATCACCTGATTTTGTATTTTCTGTGACTGAAGCTCTCTCAGCTGGTCAGCAGCTTCACCCCTTCCTTCTTAGAGATGGCCTCCTCTTTGCAGCTGCTCAGCTGGCCCTGGCACATGGTGGCTGATGGTTATTTTGTCTTCACTTAAGGCCAGCGACCCTCTGAGTTGTTCTGTGTGTCTATTTTGTGCAGCTCCTCGGCTGCCTAAAGTAACCCGTGGAAGTTAATACTCCCTTACTAACTAAAATCCTCCTGTCCAGGATGGGATTTTCACAGGTCAGTGGTGATACTGAAGTCATCACTAAAGCTTTGTTGTAATCTCAGCTCGTACAGATAAAATGCAGCTTCTGATTAAAGAAAAAATATAAAAATGAGCTGTTCTTCCTTTTTCTTAATACGTCTTTTTTTTAACTAAAACTGGATATGTTCACCCTGCTTCACTTCTGCTCTACCAAAACCCTCATTAAATCAACTACATAAAAACTAAACCCTAGTTTTGGCAAAACAGGATAGAGCTTTTATTGATTTAGTGTTCCCAGGAGCTAAGAACATGAGAATATGAGCAAATAAAACTGTGGTTTGGGAACCAAATTGGATGCTGAAGTTGCTCCTATATTGCCTTGTCTTAATTGAACCAAATGGTTTACCTAGTTTGCTTCCCTTATTGTAGAAAGCAGAGCATACTTTGTATTCTGTTGGATTTTTCAAGCCTGTTCATTTTTCTTTGTTCTTGAGGTGGTTGTAGGAGAAATGGCCCTCAAAGAACTAATTTCTGGAGTTTTTTCTGACTGCAAAGCAAAAAAAAAGAATTTCTGCCTCCCTTTAAAGAGATGCAGAACGTTTGCTGTCTCCTCCATAGGCTGGGCTGAAGTCAAGGATGTGGGCCCTTGTCTGTGCAGCCCAACTTGCTCATCCACAGCATCATCCCTTTTCACTGCTCTCTGGAGAAGAAGCTTCTTGTGTAAATCTGCCCCTAACATGCTACTAAAAGTAGGGAGAAGACAAGGAGGAGACTATGAGTAAGAAGAGCAGTGTCTTTGTGTACAGCCTGGAAGGACTTTCAGATAATTATGAGGTGCTTCTGATGAATTTCCTGGCAATTTTGTTTGCCTGTATGGAACAGCTCAGAAATTGCAGCATAAGCTGCAAATTAAAGCCAGTTTAAAATAAAAGCTGGTTTAGAGGTGGTAGTGCATGCCATGGTAAGCCTGAATTAGCCTTACTTTCTAGACTGGTATTTGTGGATTATGCTTTCGTGGCTCAATCCTTGAGCTACTGAGCAAATCTGGCTTTATCCACTTAGGGCAGGCTGTGCCTTAGCGTGTGCGTGGTCTCCAGAAGTGCAGGGCTGTTTGCTGGAGGGTGTTGGTGCCTGTGTCCTCCAAGCCTCCTGTGACACTGCAGCACTCAGCATTTTGTAATGCCTGATACCAGCTGAGAGACTTGATTCATTTAGGCTTCATCTTCCAAATAACCTGGGAACCCAAAGCGTGGATTTTAGGAGAGAGCTTGCATCAGGCACCTGTCTGAATGCCTTCAGCAGGGGCTTGTTTCTACCCTGGATAACTCCAAAGCTTCTCACGAGCTGTAGCACAAATCTTTCTTGTTGTAGTTTGTGTTCACTGCTTCTTGCTCTGCTCGTCTTGTATGAGGAGAAGAATTACTCCTTTCTCACCCCCGTTTATTCAGTTTCCTTTTTGTTTATCTCTCCTTTAATATCAGTACCCTCAGTCCACATCTTCAAGTGCACCCAGCTGGGACTCTGCAGAGGTGGGGGATTTATCCTTGTCCTGTGGAGGCTGTGGTCCTGTGTGTGTGTCCCAGGTCGGTGTCTGTCAGCTCTGCAAACAGCACAACAACCTTCAGCTCCTGACGCCTTTAACGAACAATGAAACACTGAGCTCTGCCTGCTGAGGTTCTCAGGAGATGGAGGGAGCAGGAGAGGGGCTGCAAGACTCAGGAGGAAGCTGAGTGTGGGCAGGGAAGCTGTTTCAGGTGCTAATCCTCGATCTCTGGCACCTCTGGAGACGCTAAATACCCTCACCTCAGCAGGATGCTCAATAAAAGCATTTACTGGAGAAGAAAATATCATCAGCTTAAGAGAGGGCGGGCTGGTCGCATTCTTTATGCCCCCATTTGAGGTTGGTAAACCCATTGTATTAAAAAAAAAAAAAAAATAAATAGAAAAAAAGGGAAAAGGTGACTTTGAACCAAAACTCTGCCTTTTTTCCTTGCACTGAGCCCCTCCTGAAGGCCCCTAAATCCTCCCCATTCCCCAGGCAGGTACTGAGCACAGCCCCCTCCAGGCAAGCCCTGGGCCCACACAGCCTCCCCCAGCAAGTGTGGCATCCTGGGACCACACAAAAAATTCCTCCTCTGCACAACCCGCAGCTTTATTTTGGCACAAGAATCCCAAAGTGGCAACCCAGGGGGAAGAAGAATTCATATTCCAGCTTCCCACACGGCAACACGGAGACTTACCACTGAGTCACCAAAGCTGCTTAAGAATATCATTATAATATTTCCTGAAAACAACATTCCTACCTGGTAAGCTGCAAAGTGTTCAGGCTTTATAAAATTCAGTTCCCTGCTTAAAGTCTTCACTTGCAGCTGCATTTTTTTCGCTGAATTTAAGAGACTTTGTATCTCCAGTAAAGTGGTTTTCAGCCAGAAGGTGTAACTCAGGTGGAAGTTAATTTTATGGATCAGCTTGTACTCAAGCTTCAGGTGCTTGAGAAGAACCAGTTACAAAGCAAAAAGGCTCTGTTTAATCAGAGGACCTTTAGTTCAAATGGTTTTTGCAGGACAAAAGTACTGAAGAGAGTGGTTTGTTTGCGTCTAAGACGGAGAAATCACAGCATACATTGTGCCTCATCAGTTCAAAGGAAGCATTTAAATGCTTAATTTCATTGTCTCAGAAGTTCTTTCTCAGGGTTTGATTCATGTCATGCATTTGTTTTGTGTTTTGCTGTGCAAGACGAAATACAAAAACGGAGCAGCGTCAAGCGTTCGCTGTTTTCAGCAGTTTAATTGTGTTGTGCTGTGAGATCTGGGGTGGTAATGACTGATAATAGCAAATCTGTACTTAGAAGTATCACTTGGATGTTTTGGGGATGAGCCTGTAGACAAATTCCCTCTGCGGCTCTGAGCTAGGACTGTCTATGATGAAATAAAGAAAATGGTCCAGGACATTGCTGAAATACACTCACAATGAATATCATAACTACTCCTGCAGGAATCAGACTGTGCTTAAATGTTCACAGGACTGATGCTTTAGCTCTTAGGAAAAATTCATTAATGTGCCTATTTTGGAGCTATGGATCTCTGAATATTAGGAATCCATGAAACAGGAATCCAGGATTCTCATCTTAAGCCCTGATGCAGAAAATTGTGGTTTGCAGCTTCAGACGTGTGCATTGTCAGAGAACATTGTGCCACCATACAGAGAAAATTGAGAAAGAAAAGGGTGGGGGGAAGAGGAAATGTCAAGGAGTATTTTGACTAAATGATTACTTTTCAGGATATCAGGATTTTTGTATCTGTGGGGTTTCTTGCTGGAAAAGCCTTTACATGTTCTCAGAGTCACAGAATCCTTTAGGCTGGAAAAGACCTCTGAGGTCATGGAGTCCAACTGTTCTCCCAACACTGCTAAGGCCACCACTAAACCATGTCCCCAAGTGCCACATCAATTAAATACCTCCAAGGAGGGTGGTCTGCCACTTCCCTGGGCAGCCTGTGCCAGTGCTTGACAAGTCTTTCTCCTGTTAATTTCTCACTGAAGTTAATTTTGCCTTGCATGACTGACCTTTATCTCTGAGGACAAAGATATCCAGAGTTTCCATCCCACTTAGAACTGGATTCATTGAATTAGACCTAGACCTAATTGCACCATGAATTGCAAAACACAGCTCTGTCTATGAGATGCTTTCATATTGTGGCCTCATTATAATAAGGTGTTAATGGCACAGTGCATTGAATTGATCTTGGTAATTATATTTCTGCTGCTCCACAGAATCTTGAATCTTGCTGATTTTCTAGGCAATGAAAGGCGAGCTAATAATGAATAAATTTAAACTGTGTAGTAATAATTACATTGCTCTTGTATGCATGTGATATTTGTACTTTACGCTGGGAAAATTGAAGATTTGTAGTATTTTGTTCCTCTCTTTTACCCCGTGTTTTCTTACCATCTTCCACTGCAATTATGTAACTCCCTCCAGATCTCTAGCAATGAATCCCTAACTTTCCCAGGTACCATCTTTTCACAAAAATTGAAGAAGAATGTGTTATTAAAGCTAGAGTTCATATAGCTGAACTTATTTATAAAAAAAAAATTGGATGCACATATCCTTGGATGCCTTGTTTATGGGAATCATTCTTGGTTTGACGGAAGCAAGTGCAGCTGCAGGTGTGGAAACAGCTGCTCTGAGGGGGTTTGATTTTGTCTGCTCCCTAGAAGTGTCAAAGAAATTCTTTCCTCTTCCATATCTTGGTAGCTGACCCACAAAGGACAGCCCCATGGAGTGTCAGGTTTTGGGTATGGAGATGATTTGTCTAAAGATTAAAGCCTAAGATTTTCAAAAGAACCTGAGGATTTTGCGTTCTGAATTCCACTGAAATTGTGGTCGAAGTTGACTTCCCAAGGCGTTAATTCTTAATTCTTCATCATCTACGTATTTTGTTACCAAACACAGAAGTTAGAGGTTGTGTAGGTCACAAAACAAGTTGGAAAAGTAGGAAGTGCCAGTTTTATGTTGTTTATCGAGCCACGTTGCTGACATTCTCCTAAGAAGTAAAATGATGATTATTTTAGCACTTCATAATTTAACTGAATTTCACTGAAATTCCATGGAAAAAGTGTGAAACATTTTTGAGGCTTAAGGAACATTTCCCTGCTTTCTATGGGAGCTTTACACAAGTGATGGAGAGCATCAGTACCTGGAATAGATTCCTGTAATTCGCTAAATAGGCTCCTCCTCTAACCAGGGAGATTTTGGGGTGGTCCCTCATGGTTTGGCCACATCTGGAATTCTGCAAGAGCTGGCTATTGCAGCAGCTAAATCCAGAGAAAACTGTTAATATTTTACGTGGTGAAAGTTTCAGGTTACTCTCAAAATTTGAATAAAAAAACTAAAATCAGTTGAACTGCGAAGAAGCAAAGAGAGGTCCTTTGTGGGATGAAGTTAATGATTCCCCTGTGATTTCAGGGGTTGTACTGTTGTTTATAACATCTGAGGGATTCTAACCTGCAGTTTTTAGGTAGCAAACTTGGAATTTTCCTTACATTTGGCTGCTCAAAGGGTATAATCTTCACCAGGCTGTACATCAGTGAGCATGTGAGAATGGGAAAATGGGAGTGGGGTGATGCTAAAGCAGGGAGTAGTGGTAGCTGGATTTATGGTAGTAGTGCTCCTGTCCTTGAGGAACTGGATGCTTGTGAATGTCAAATCTCTAAGTAATTGTCCTTCAAATTATAAAATAATTAATTTTCTTTTTGAAGTGCCTTATCTGCGTAGCTCTTCTTTGGTTGCTTTGTGTGACAGAGATCTTTTTCTCTTGCCTGTTTCAGGGAGAAAAATCAGTCTGCTCTCCTTCAGGGATTTAGTTTGTTAACTATGATTTTATGTTTTCTGTTGGAAACTATGCTTTCGTGCTCTCCTGTGCAAAATAAATGAGTGAACAAACCAGAAATTGCCTAGGGGCTGAGCCTTTTTGGTTTTATTTTTTTATAAGTGTACTTTTAAACAAATCCTGTCTGCTGGTTGAGAGACTTCCCTGGCATCCCTGAGGAACTGCTGGGATGTCTCTGCCTGTACAGGGCTGGGAAAGTTTTGTAGCAATAGCACCATTATTATCATTATCTGTAGGAGTGTGGCACCTGGATCAAATTGTCCTAAACCATGGCTAAAATGACCAACTTGTTATTTGGAAGCAAATGAAATGCCTGGAAGTTTTTAAGCTGCCAACAGGATGCTGTCTTTTCCCAGGGAGTTTTCTTGCAGATGAGTTAGATTTATTAGATGAAATTAGTACATGTTTAGGTAGCTTGTTTTAGATCTATCCCATTCAAGCTGCAATAGGGCATGTTCCTGGCAAGGCAGTTGCCCTACAACTCCTTGTATCCCCCCCAAATCTCCAGACAGACTCCAGATATTTCCATGGCATTGTGCAGTGGGTGACACTAACGTGTCCTTCTCTATCAGACGCATCTGAGCACCCGTGAAGGAAAAGGCTTTTAGATAAAACAGGCAATCAGCCACCGAGCAAACTCATGTCTGAGTGGGTTTTTGGCTGTCTAATATTTGTATCAGGGAGAAAGTTATTGAAATGCTCTCAGTTTGTTTGGCTTTGTCTTGGCTGTGAGGATTGTTTATCCCGTTCTGTACAATCTGTAAAAGTAGTCATAAATGTGCAGAATGGTGCCTGTGGCCGTGTTGAAGCTCTGCAGGTTTTCCTATTTCTTACTGGATGTAGTTCTTGGATACAGAGTGGGCAGAGATGAACTGCAATACACAGTTTTGCTTAAGCTGTCATTTTTAGGGGAAAATACTTGGTCAGCATTAAAAAGGTCCTATTTGTAGAGATTAAAAAAAATAAAATCCATCTACAGAAAGGTGACAGTCCTTCGAGGCAGAATGGGAATTACGGAGCCAGAACCACCACAGAGAAAGTTTATCTTAAAAACAAAGTGCCACTCCTGACCCATGCTAAAAACAATAAATGTGTTTTGTAAAAAAGGATCAAGAATGCACATTTGCTGTGTTAATGCCATAAGACACACGGTCCTAATTGTCATTTTGCCTTCTGCCTCTATTTTCTTTTGAGACAAGTTTCTTCACTGAGGCCAATTAAAGATTGAACCTCACACCCGGACTCCTGTTTTTCAATTATACCAAACAAAATAGATTTGTAGAAGAGGATGAGACAGTAGAGAAGGCAAGAAGTCATGTAATTGCATGCGTTTCTTCTGCTTTTATTATGTGATTTAAATATTAAATTTGCAGTTCTGGCTCTCCTTGAATATCAAAATAGTGATAGTGGCAAAGCCATGCAGTTTACATTTTGCCAGAGTACAGGATTACAGCAGAGGGGCAAATACAAGTTTTGCTTTGTTTAATAACCTTAATGAAGTTGTATTGAGGGGAAAGAATGATAAATAGTTCAAAAAAATTAAGAAAATTCTCTGGCACTCTCTTCTAAGATAAAAATGGCATGCATTATAAAAGGATTAAAATTGAGAGGAGATAATAATTATTTAAGGAAAGTGATGAACCTTCCCACGGTGGTTTGGAGACCATCAGTATTTTATATGAAAGCTTCAGATAGCTAATTTGGAGTCTTTTATTTGCTCATTTGAAATTGTTATGGTGCCACTGAAGTTTGTGAAACTGCTTTGCTGTAGATCTTCCAAGAGGTTTTATTGGTTGTGGGTATTTTTCTCATCTCACTCACCATATGCTCCTGTTTTGCACTTGCTGATTCAGCTCCCTTTCGAACTTTACATGTATCAGTTGTTGAGAAAGGTCCTTCAACATAGAACCTTTCTAAATAAATAAATCAATTTACAGCTGACAGTCTTGAAAGACAGCAGTAGTTTTCATCTGGGGTGTGCACAGTAGGAACTTCATGATTTAAGCTGACCCTCATGCTCAGGGTTGTGTTGCTCTTTGTGCTGCCTTACCCTTCTGTCTTACTAAAAACTGCCTGGTCCTCTCATCTATTTGCTGTAGTTCAAATAATCCATAAATAATCCTTTCTAAAACTCGTGTGTCTCTGCAAAGGGACTCCTTCAAGCTGTTTCCACGACCACTGTGATACATGGGCACAACTGCAACCCTTAAAGAATTA
This sequence comes from Pachycephala philippinensis, assembly GCA_013397055.1. Lineage (NCBI taxonomy): Eukaryota > Metazoa > Chordata > Aves > Passeriformes > Pachycephala > Pachycephala philippinensis. The sequence continues at coordinate 334,254 of VWZT01005634.1, read as the reverse complement.
AATTAGTCTTGGTTAGGCAAATTCCCCACACTGTTGATACGGAATGCAGGTTTTGATAAAGCATGTTATCAAATGTGATGGTTTGGATTGGGCTTGGCAGTAATTTCTCGCACCCAGGTTTCTAAATTGAAGATTTTAAGTAAGGAAAATAGGGTTATCTCTTGTAAGATATCTTTTGGGGTTGTGTAAGCAGCAAGAAGGTTGAGTGAAGCATCTTGCTGATGGTTTTCTTGCCACCCTCAAGATTCATTATCTGAATTCTAGACTCTTTCACCTTTTTATTTCTACTAATAGAGCTCAGTAAGTCTGTACTTTGGGCTTCTTCCACTCAAAGCAATTTACTTTTATTCTTAAAACTAATGCAAAGTCTGTCAAGGAGCTGGGGACGATGAATAATTTATTTTTTGAAGTTTAGAGCCACCGATAGCAGAAGATATAAGAAAGCTGTACTTACAGGGTCGTGTGTGAGCTTCCTTACTAAAAATGCCATCCATTTCCAGGCAGTTTTTGTTACTGCAAATAATTTCACCCATCTAACCAGGAGAGTTTGTAATTTCTTCTCGTCTTTTCCAAACGTCAGCCGTGGGCCGGGGTTATGTGCTTGTAATTGGTGAGAGTTGTCAGTATGGTCAAGTAAGTTATGTGAGAATTAATTCTGCTTTTTTAATCCCTTTGTGCTGAAGTGTTGGAGCATTTAAAGCTTGTGGAAAGCAGAATGACCCAACGTTCCTGAGAAAACAGAATTAGCAGGTCTTCAGCACGAGCTTTGTTTGCCAGATAGATGAGCAGCCCTGGAATCACTGGAGCTGTGCTGAGTTATCCTGGCTTGAAAGTCTGGCCCTCATGGTTTTGAATTTAATACAAATTGGTGAATACTTTCAGTGTGGAGCTCTCCCAAAGTCCTGGCAGTCTAGAAATAATCACGAAGGATTGCTCAGAAAATAATGTTATAAATACTCAATAATGAAGTATTTGTGGAGAAACTGAGCTCCAGATTACACATCTCGGTTCAGCTTTGCCAGTTTAAGGAAATATTTCCAGTTATTACGAGGCTGCTGAAGAACAATTAAGAGCTGGTTGACTGAAATGGTTCAGAGGTTCAGTTTTGCATATAATCATTAAATGAATTAAAGTTCTGGTGGCTGAATAATTTGAGAGCTTTAAATAAGCCAACCTCTGACAGATACAAAGGTAATTGAGAGGGAATCTGCACTTTTAATGCAGAAAGAAATTAAGCTCATTTCTTACGAATTTGGGAGATCATTCAAAAGAGGGAACAACTCCTGGGAACTAGGAAGGAGCGTTGATCCATTATTAAAATGAACATATGTGGATTGTTCTATATTTTAAAGCCAAATAACCAAAGAAGTTGAGCTGAATTTGGATCTTTCTGGTATTTTATTCTTCTGGGGAGAAGGTTGGTGCTCAAAGCCATTCTCACAACATGTTTCTTATCAATTACAAGGGTCCTGATACTGAGGATTGTGGGAAAAGGAAGAAAACAGCAAGGTGGCTGTGCGTGATCCCTGTCAGGAGAAGGGGTTTCTCCTGGAGCAGGTGGCACCACAGGTGTCCCTGTGCTCACACAAAGTGTCCCAGGAACTGCAGCCTGGCTCTACAGCAAGTTTTCCAGTTGTTTTACCAACTTCATGCTGGGATTCAACAGGATTTGGCCCCCTGATGCACACAGAGGTTTAGCCATGTCTGGTCTTTTCTTACAGCCATTTGTGATTGCTTTGAAAAAGTGCCAGTTTTTATCTGTCTGACTCGGTCAAGGAAGCTTGACCTGAAAATCTTTTAGCTGAAATCTGGAATCTTCTCTTTTTCCTTCACCCGCCCACTTTCATGATCTCCCATATGTGACAATGCTGTGTATACCATCACTTTGAATATTTTACTGATAATGAGGCAATTTCTGTCTTGCTGGAAAGCTGTAATCATCTAGACACATTTTGAAAGGGATACATAGATGGCACAATGTAAAATGTGCTGTATCAGAAATTTATATCCTTTCCAACTGCATCAATTATTCTAATAAACAATATTATTTTCCCTGCAGACCTTGCATCCCTCATCTCTATCATGGCTATAATTATATTAAATTTTCACATAATCATACAATCACTGAGTGCTTTGGGTTGGGAGGGACCTCAAAGCTCATCTTTCCAATCCCCTGCCATGGGCAGGGACACCTCCCACTGTCCCAGCTTGCTCCAAGCCTCATCCAGCCTGGCCTGGAGCACTTCCAGGGATGGGGCAGCCACAGCTTCTCTGGGCAGCCTGTGCCAGGGCCTCACCACCCTCAGAGTAATTTTTTTTTTTCCTAATACTCAATCTAAACCTACTCTCTGACAGTTTAAAGCCATTCCTCTTGTCCTGTCCCTCCATCGCTTGTCCCAAGTCCCTCTCCAGCTCTCCTGGAGCCCCTTTAGGCATGGGAAGAGGCTCTGAGGTCTCCCTGGAACCTCCTCTTCTCCATGCTGAACCACCCCAATTCCCTCAGCCTGTCTAGAAAAATTGCTGCAGCCCTCACCCCATCTTTGTGGCCTCTTTTGGTTTCAGATATTTCATTCAGCCTGCTTAAAATTCCTCCTGCGTTTCCATCACACGGCGCTATTTTCCTCCTGTCCAAAGCGCATCATGGCCCGCTGCTCCTCTGTGTGCAGCACCATCAATATTGTTTCCTGCAGTACTGTGATTTTCCTCAGTGCTGGCCCCGTGGCACAGACCTGTTGATTGTTTGGCAGAGCATGGAGCAGAAACTGTGAGGAGTTTTCAGGTGATTTATAAATAAAAGATGCTGCTCACTGTTGGTTAAGCGCCCCGGAAAGGCTCTCTGCAGTAGGCAGAGGGACGAGGGAAACGGAACCACTTGGAAGCAATGGGCAGCCTTTCAGATTGACAGTGATTTCCAGAAATTTGTTTATGGATGCCTGACTTCTTCAGAGGAGCAGCGTCCCCTTTGGAAAGGGCTCACCCTAAGCTGGGATTTGGCGTGTGCTGCTCTCAAGCCCCCATTTGCAGACATTTTGGAGACTGCTGTTAGTGCTGGCTGAGTCACACAAACACCACGAAGAAAGAAAGCAAATCTTCCAGAGACTGGCTCTTTTATTTTGTCATTCACATTTCTGGAGAAGGGAAATACCGTCTAGTGCTCTTTTTGTTTCAAACAGAACATTCTTTTTTGTCTAAATAAAGTAGTTGGATTTTTTTTCCTATCAGTGACTCATAGGAAACAGAGAGAAAAAGTTACCTAAAATGATATAAATGCTACTGGGGTTTTACTATTTTCATAGTCCAACTCTAGATTTTGAAATACTGTTTTCTTAAACTGTATAAAGGTCTTTAAAATTTCTTGAAATTTTGCATGCACTGGAAGTTTTTCCTATTTCTCTTTTATTTCTGGAACTTCCTTGATAGGAGATCTGTACTACAGGTGGAGAAGGGACTGGAAATTGTTTCCATTTGAGCATTGTCAGCTCCTATGAAAACAGGTCCTGTTTATACTCCATGGCTGACTGTGTTGTTAAGAGATTTATCAGCATGGACCTGTCACTTGAAATCCATTTTAGTCAACTGGTACGAGGCAAGTAGAAGAAGTTCACTGACTTTAATCACAAAACTCTCGATTTCTCATTTTTTTCCTTATTCCAGTGCAGAGTTTGGAGCATAAGGCAAAGTTCTCCTGTGAAGTTATTTAATGTTTATTCCACCTGATTAACTATTGATATCTTGGGTTTACAACCAGTTTTTGGAGAGCAGTACTTCAGTCCTTAGGAATAAAGAAAATTACATCATTAGCAGGCACATAAAGAAAAATAATAAAATTAATTCTTTCGATTAGTCACAGAATTAATTTGGTAGACTGTTCTTTTCAAAGTGCTTTATAGTAGAATGCTTTCATTCCCACTTTTGATACCTTATTTACAAACTAAAAAGACAAATCCAGAAATGCAAAGAATGATCTTCATATTAAATTATACTCTTAAGAGAACCAAAAAAAAACCCCAAAATAATTACTTTTCTTGGTGATTTGTTAATGAGATTGTAATATATACACTACAAGAAATATTAATGAAACGTCATGTTAAAGCTCCATAGCTGTTTTTTTCCCAAAACCTAACAAGTCATTTTCTTTTCTCTGGCTTTTAACAGTGGCAATAATATCCTGATAAGGATTTGTCTGGAAACAACTCACAGCTCAGTTTGAGTTATGACAACATGTGAACTTCCACAGTCTCCACAATAAAAACAATGTAAATTTAAGCAGAATAGCAGTACTTTTATGAGTAAAAGTGGTAGGAAAATAAACCTGATTTGCCAGGTGACAAAGGATTTACAGCTAGCAGAGAAATGTGCGTTTGATTTCCAAGCTCCTTAAAAGCTGCTACACATAATGAGCAAACCCACCGTGGATGGAGAAGGATTTTGGCACCAGGTGGGGTTTAGGAATTCTCCGTGGGGAGGAGCTGCTGCTTTAAGGGACTCACAGCCCCTTTAATGAAAGTGCCATATCCTGACCTGGTTATTCCCTTGCGCTGCCATCCCTTTCCAGCCAGGTAATAAAGGGAGAGGGTGAATTGCTGCCCTGTGTCCATCCTGCTGCTGATGGAGAACGGGCAGATCTGTGGGCTGAGGAGCTGCATCTCCCCCTGCCTGGTGCAATCCCTCCACACACTGCTCTTTGGAACAGGGATGGGTCTTTCCCTGTGTTTCTGAGCTAAATGCCAAATTCTTCTTGGTGCTTTGTGGGTGTTCAAATCTGCATGTTTTCCCAGTCCTGGCAGTGGAATAGAATGAGCTCCGAGTTTATTGCCTGTCAGCAAAACCTCTGTTTTTACTTGGATTTCTATTGTTCTGGCTGGGTGAACAGGACGCAAGTATCTTGCAAGATTTAAAGCTTGCTTTATATCTACCTTGAAAAAAGACAAACAGAACTTACTCAAAAAAAAAAAAGGTAGATATTTTTGTTGTTGAAATAGTTGAGGCAGGCTCAAAACAACTGTCCTAACTGGAGACTGGGGCTTGAGGCTCAGGAACTCTTGTTTTTATAATTTCCAGTGGAAGGTGCTTTAGGAGCTCTGTGTTTCCAGAAACCCCAGGTATTTACACCCTGTCCTTAGATACATGATGCATCCCGAAAGGTGTGATTCAGAGTGCCTAATTCTGGAAGGCTAAATTCTCCATGTGTCAAAGAATACACATGACCTAGAGGCAACCTGGGCCATGTCCCTAAAATGAAGGCACGATGAATTATCCCACCCCAACAGCTAAAAAATGTCTTCATTGCTCATTGGTTATTTAGCTGCTTGGAGGGTTTGCAGGACTTGACACACATGTTTTAAAAATACTTCCAAAGAGTTTGGGGTTTTTAAAACAAATTTCTGTTCAACCGTTTTGCTTTCATAGGCTTTTGAAGCTAATTTTCAAAGATCTGTTTGGAAAGAAGATTGGCAACAGCAAAGCCTCCCCAGAAACTTTCATCAGGAAAAAGCCTTCCAATCCTTATAAATAACATTTTTGACAGAAGCAGCGTTCCTCAACGTGTGAGCAACAAATCTTTGCTGCTCTTGGAGTGATGCACAGAGAAAGCAGGAAATAAGAGGTGCAGGCACGGAGGAGAGAGGGAGGAAAGAAATGAAAATAAAAGCTATTTTAGGAATAGACAAGGGCACCATTGTGAGCTGGGGCAGAAGTTCAGGAGCTCAGAGTAAAAGTATTTATTGCCAAGTTGTACTGGCAGAGAGGCACTGAGAAGGTTTTGCTGAGAGCATTTTGAGTAAGGGAAGGAAGAGGGAAGAGAAGGACCTGGAGGGGTGTTTGGCAGCTGGGCAAGAGCTTGCCATTGTTTTTGCCAACTGACCCGGTGGGATTTTGGAAAGGATGTTGGAGGAGAGGTAAAAGGCTTTGAGAAGGGCTGTGAGAGTAACTGGGAGGACTTGGCTGCTGCAGCCAATTTGGGGCAGGGGCTGCAGGAAGCAGATTTCTCCAGGCGCTGCAGGAGAGAAACGGTGGCTCAAACCAAGAGCACAAGAATTGGCCTCTATTAACAGGGGCAGGAAGGAGAGCTGAGTTCACCTTGCAGTGTTTGCTGGCAGAAAATTCCCACACAGAGATGGCCTAGGCACAGTCAGGGCACTCCCCACGGTGACTTTTCCCTTTGCCTTCTGGAATCCTTGCTCTTCCCACTGCAGTGAGTCTCCTACCCCAGAGTCAGAGCCTTGACCATCTTTGGGACGTTTAGAGCACACCCCCCATGGAAATGGTACCTGTGGAAGGCCTGGGTTTTCCTACTGATCATGGTGTTCTTATACCATCACACATTTTGTGTCTGTTTCCAGAGTAATCACCAAGACTGTTCCCAGTAGTGCTTTGTTTACAAGTGTATTTTAAAATGTCAGAATTAACTTAAATATGAAAAACTGTGGACAACATTCTGTATCATACACTTCTGGAATGAGCCCTGAAATATGTTTTTATCCCACAGCTGAAAAGGTATGTTCTTCAAGGTATTTAGGGCCCTCAATTCAAATGCATGTAATTGCAGTTAACATTATTATTCCATCAGTAAGTATCAGTACCTTAAATATTGTCCAGTGACCTTGAAGTTTCCTCAGCTTGGCATATATGGTGCTATTAAATCCATAGGGAAGCAAGTACCTTATTTTCTGTTCCCGCAGCCAGCAGGTTTCCAGGCTGCACATAGCCAGGATTTTAGTGTGCTTTGGGACATGAAGAGCCAGTGTGCTCTCCTCTTTGGAGAATTCAGCCAAAAATCACTGACTAATTTACTTTGTCCTTGCTCCCCATAAACCTCCTGGCATTGGGAAGGAGCCACCACTTCTTTCACGACCTCTGCACCGATTCCAACACCTCGTTACATGAAGGAAAAGCCAGGAGAACTGGATATTGTCCTTTCAGGTGTGTGGGACTGGAAGGGAGAGGTGCCAAGGTGAATGTGGTGTGCTTTTCATGACTGTGGATCAGTTCAGGGACACATATGGCACAAAGAGAGTTTTGGAAAAACCCACATGGGTATCATTAGCAGGGCTGTGCCTGCAGTAGCCTCAGCTCTGCAGGGTATTTCACTGAGGCTGTGCACAGCAAAACTCTTCTCCTGGTTGCCACCAGCTGTCAGGGGTTCTTGGTGAGGAGGAGAGAAGTTCAATTCACCCTTGCCCAGCCAGACCTCACCACTCTCTCCTCTTGGCATCCATTCCCTTTCCAGCCTTCATGAGGTGACAGCCAAGCAACATGAAAAGCAACTCGATGTATTTAATAGAAATCTTCTGTAGAATGAAGTTGTGCAAGGCTTGCTCTATATTTTTGTTTGGGAAATCCAGATTTTTTCTTTCATAAAGCTCTCTATACCAACGGTATTTATTTGTTCTTTCAGCAGCCTTACATCCTGCAGCTTCAATATTACCACTTTGTGGCACTTGCTTGGTGGTTTGTACCCTTCTAGCTGCTGGCAACCATCAAGCTTTCAATACATAATAACTGAGCAAGGTGGTTTTCTGAAAGAAAATAAGCAGATGTCAAGGTTACGGCTGATCTTGGGACGACAAGTCCCTGGTAATAAGCACTTTGTTTCAAAAGACACACTCAGCAGTTCTGCGGGAAATTTTAGCATTCAGGCTTCTGTTGTGAGTCACAAAAGCTTTTGTTTTACCCGAGACAGGTGAGCTCAAAGCCGTGTTATTTCCCGGGCACGGCACGAGTGGGCTGGGGATTATTCAGGGGTTTCAGGCTCGGGGCAGTTGTGGGGGCTGAGGACTCCATGAGGTTGTCATTTCCAACTCCCACCATCTCCACAGTCTTTATTTGCTGCAGCACTTTTTCTTTGCACCAAATCCTTCACTGCTGTAAACTGGGGAGGTTTTTGTAGGTGTCGTTGTTTTGTGCAGGTTTTTATATTTTTTCTGGTTTTCTTCCATTCACAAGTGTCCAGGCTGGGCTTTGGGGCTGATACATGGGCACACCCAGAGTGGGAAAGCTTTCACCTCTTCTGGATTTCGGAATCAGGACAAAGACCCTCAGGAGTTACCTTGGAAGAGTCTTCTTGCTGTCTCTCTGTTTCTTCCCACATGTTCACCCATGAGCTGCCTCCTCCCCGTGTCTCCTTCCCACTCCCAGGCTGTAAATCTTGTCATGCTGTGTGTGTGTCAAATCCCCCACAGCCGGAGCTGCCAGCTCCGCATCCCTGCACTGCCAACGGCAGCATCCCGTCGTTCCTGCGCTGCCAGAGCAGGAGTCTTCCCTTGCAAGCAGAGAAATCTCCTCTAAGTTACAGCCCAGTGCAGCCTTCCCCCCTCCAAACATGCCAGCTCTTACATACATACTTCGTTGGGGACTTTGTGAAGTTGTTTTTTTATCAGCATCCATTGTTTGGCTTCTTAGGAAACGTTTACGGAACATTTTATGCGTTTTGGAAACAAGCATTGAACAGGTTGCAGGTTATTTGGGGATTTTTTTTTTAACTAAATACAGAAAATTCAGTAAAAACTGTTTATGAGAGGGTGGGGGGGGAAGAAAAGACATTTTTCATTAAATAACTTTTGGATAAAGCCTTTCAGCAAGCGAGTTTTGTGTATTTTTTCTAGATTCAGATGTGGAACTATGACAGGATAGGCTATTAGAAACCCCAGCTGGGTGCCATAGGAAAGCTAATTTTAGGAAAGTAGACAATTAGGTACAAACAGGTAAAATACACACTGTTTTCTAACATATTTGGCAGTCAAGTGGAGTAGCTTTCTTTTTTGTCCATATAATTACCCCATAGGTGAGTGTCATCTTTAACTTCACCACTGGATTCTCACCTGTCCTGTAACAGTGGAAGTGCAGGGAAAAGCTGGATGTAATCAGTGTGCTGGGAAGCTGCTGTACTCCTGTCAGAATAGGAACATTTGTCTCTGCCTCTTTCCCTTTCTCGTTCCTCGGAAGGGTTCCTCCCCTTAACAAAACCTGCAGTGAGGATCCTCGCTCCCATATCCCTAACTTTTCATGAAGAAACCACATTTCTCTGTGAACTTTACCTGTCACTCCAGACCACATTCCCAGTTCCTAAGGATGGGTTTGAGCCTGAAGGATGGAAAAGCAAACAGGAGGCACAGGCTGTTCAGAAGAGATCACTCACTGCAGGTCTGTCACCGTGTTGGTTTAGGGAAACATTTCAAGGAAATAACTCTCAAAAACTGGCCATCCATTTCTTGGCAGCAGTTTGCTGTAGGTGAACTTTGAAAAACTGGATTAGAATTGCCTTTTAAAAGGTAGTCAAATACCAGAATTGTTACTCTGTAGGGAGTTAGTCAGTTCTGATTCTTTTTCCTTCTTGGCTGGAGGAAAAATATAAGAATACATATTAAATTTTCATATAGAGAGGTGAACAACATTTTCTTTGCAGTCTCAGTTTATTAGAGAGATTTTTTCCCCACTGTCTGATCTGAGCATGGCGTTTTGGTCTGCTAAAATGAATCAAACTGTTTAAATGTAATTTGTTATGAAATGATACCTTGGTAAAAAAAAAAAAAAATCTTCCTGGAGCCACAGTTTCAGTGATGTTAGAGGTTACCAGCATGCTCTCAGACAATATCATGAAATGATTCATTCTGAGTTTCTTCTGCTATTAAGGCAAAAAAGTAACCTTCTGGTAAAACCCTGTTTTCCATCCAGATGGATTTATGTGCTTGGGGTTTTCTCTGAAGTCCACTGGACAAAATAGATGCCTTTTGAGTTAACTGGTCTGAGAAAAGGAACTCTGGTTGAGGATGTTGAGACTTAATAAAGTACAGATTTCTGTATGACTATGGGTGTGGATGATGAGGAAATCTGGACCCAGCACTTCCTTTTGCTCATTTTTCTCTGATTCAGACTTCAAAATACAATTGACGAGGGAGAGAGAGCAGGTGAGTCACTGTCCTGGAACAGAGCTCTGTAGCTCAAATTAACATCTGGTGGTTTCTTTGTCCATGGTGCCGTTTATCTGCAACCCCGTCATCGACGGAGCCATTAACACGCGGGGAGCTGGGGAGCACTAATTACTTTGGCAGTGCTGCCATTGGGAAGGGTAGTTCTGCAGAAAACCTCCAGGATGCAAAACCAGGAGTAATTGCCCATTTTCCAGCTGGATTCACAAAATGCTGGTGGTGCATTAGCTCTTTCCGAGAGCTGAGAAGGTGCCACCATCTGCTTTGTTTCCTGGGAACCTGCTCACACCGCTTTCCTTCCCGTGGTCTGATGCGAGCTGTATGTCCCACACATCCCTCTAAGTATTTGTATATTTTGTTGATGTGACAGTGTTAGAACAGGCAGGGTGGGTGCTTTCTGTTAGTTATAATTTCAATTATCTTGACAAAGCTTTTTGTTATACTTCCATAGTCTGTGACATGGGGTAGTGATGTTTTCACTTCCAAACCGTACTTTAGATTTTCCTGCTTCTAAGCAAGCAATAAATATGTTAAATAATTTCTGCCCCATCTGGAGACTAAACTTAATGCTCACCTACATCAAAACCAGGAGGCACCATCACCTCTCCTTGTGCAGTTTGTTTTGGAGTTGGCGAAGCCACAATTTGGAATAAAGTTCTATTTAACGTATTAGAGCTTTTCAGCTGTAATTGCAAAGCGAACCAGTCCTGCTGACCTCCTTCTGGCAGATGTAGGGTGTAAAGGATGGAAATGTTGTTGCCATCTGTGTTGCCTAGTTGCTATATTTGGTGGGAAATGGACATGATTCAGGTTTGCAAAGCTGTCAGTTGTGTGCTTAAACATAGAGAAATCTGTGAATGTTGAAATTGTGAATACAACATTGCAGTCAGTGCCTTGCCTGGGCTATCCTGGGACAAAAATTTTCCTTGAATTTTCACTGTCTGCTCGTAGCAGAGGGGCATGTGATGCATTACCACTGTCAGGAAGCCAGACGTACAAAAGAATCTGATTTTTAAACTTACTGGGGTGTGTCCTCAAGTTTGAAATAACATTATTGATTCATTTTTGCACTGCGAGTAGCCTTAAACTTATCAGCATTATCAGGTGAAGCAGAAAAGTAATCCTACTTCCCATTCCAGGTGGGAACACTGAGAGCATGAAACTGTATTGTCTAAATAATTTCTAATTTGTCTAATTTCCAAGGTTCTACAGGTGTTGATTTTTTTTTTTCACTTTTAGCTTTCTGAACAAAGCTTGAGATTTCTTAATGGGGCCACAGGGTTTCAAACATCATGGTCTTTTAGATGATGTATAGAGAGACTGCAGCTGAAAAGTTCCTTTGGGAAGAATTACACAGCTCTGTTAAAACCAGGCTTTCACTCTTGGGGGTTTAAATTGAGCCAAGAAGCTGAGGAGAGATTCTGTGTGTGGAGAGTACGGGGGAGCACAGTCAGTAGGAACACAAATTGCAAGTACTTTGTGCCATTTGGAAAAGTCCCTTGGCAAGCTGGGATCTGCCCACCTCCCTTTGCTCTGCAGTGGAAAATAACCCTCCTGCTTCTCTTGGTTATGATCTTCATCACTGTGCTGCACACTTAGCACCAGCTGAAGTTTTGTTACACCTTGGGGAATCTGTGACAGCGTTCCTACGTCAGTTTGGGTTTGTGGGGTTTTTCAACTCCGTGTGAGGTGAATTCTTGGGTGTAAGTGAGCAAAATGCAGAGATTTTGGTAAGTCAAGTTCAGCCACTTGCTTATAGGTACTTCTATGAATGATACTTAATGGGATTGATTTCCTAAAGGACTTCAGTTGGAAGGGCAGAAGTCAAGTTTCTCCAACTGATCTATATTTAATGGAGAGGTTTGGGGCAGTCATCTTCATCTTGCCACCTGAGCTCTGATACGCAGCGTGACATTTCAGCAGGTGAGATTTGAGACAAAAAAATGCCATCAGTCTTTCCTCAGAAACATCAAAAGCAATATCAAAAACATAATTAATGAGGAAAGATCAGCGAGTTATAGGGAGAGTCCCCTCCCCCTGCCTCACTCATTTGCTTCGCGGGCAGATTTATCCCAAGGCAGCAAAAAGCACTGCAAAAACATGTAAAAAGGACTGGGTCTCTTGTTGTGGGGTCAGAAGAGGTTTGAGAAGCCCTGGAAGGAGACAAGCCAGGTTTGCTGTGTCTTGAGAAATGCTTTGCCCATGGGTCAGGGGGCTAGGCACTGAGGGGGTGGTTCTCACAGGGGCACAGCTGCCTGCAGTGGAGCTGTCACACCAACCCTGTAACTCTGTGCCTCTCCCCAGTTCCCAGGTCTTACTTCTTCCAAAAGAAGTGACAGGGCCATAATGTAACTTCAAGTAACTTCAAAGAGTATTTTCAAGACTTTTTAATAACGCAGTAGAACTTATTTAATGCTCCAGTTATAGAGGAGTTACTATAATAAGAACTCTTCAAATGTGATTGTGCTCTGTGAAGTATCATCCTTCTTAAATCAGTGGTGTTATTATGGAAAAGGCTTGTTCATACACCCCGTGCATTATTGAAAATTGCTTTTATAATTCAGGTTCCAAGTAAATCTACCAGGATGGAAGAAAATTATTACTAATTTTCTGATCATAAACACCGGAAAGTAGTACAGTTCAGCTTACCTGCCTAGATCTATAGAGGTCCATGGAATTACTTTAGTATGTAAACAGAATAGGGTTTGAGATCAAGTCTTCGATAATATCTTAGAAATGATCAGCTTGGCCAGTGCTGTCATGTGGTTTATAGTGTGTCAATGTTCTTGACAGATGAAGTAATTGACAAAACCAGTTCAAATTTATTTTTACTTTCTGGAAATTAGAAACCAGAGCTGCCATGGTACAGCTGAATGTGGGCAGCTTTTCACTATCTCATGGCAAGGTGATGTTCCTGGATCTCAGAGCATTGTAAAAGTTGTTGCTTTTGGTTTAGATCGGAGTCCACTTGGATCTGCTCTTTGCTGCACACACAGCTTGCTTCTCCCACCGTGCCATGTCCAGCATCGCAGGGCAGCCTGTGAGATCCTTTCCCAGACCTGTTTTTTTCAGAAGAAAAGAAGACAAAAATAGAATGCCTTTTCCTGGCAGGAATTGAAAGGCTGTAGCCCTCCCAACAGCACTTGTCACAGGAGTTCTGTTGTTTTATTGCTTTTTTCCTAGTTTATCTCATAGAAGAGATTGTTACATCCCTTTCCTTCAAGAAATGGAGAGGTCAGCAGGCCTGCCCTGATTTCAGAAGGCATCCCTGCTGCCTGTGCCAGGGCTGGCTGTCGATCCAACAGTGCTGGAAAGGCTGCAGTGGCTGTGGGGATGGACCCAGAGCTCCTGCAGCCTCCCAGAGGCAGGTACAAAGGAGCTGGTGCCAAACAGAGCCCCGGCACACTCTGGCAGAGCCTCCTTAAATGCCTTTTATCAGATGCCATCCCTGTTACATTTCCAATCGTTTGATGAGACGGGCCAGAATGGTTTAATTGCAGAAACCATTGAAATGGTTTCATTTCTTTCATTCCAGAATGGTTTTCATTTCAGAATTTCATTCCATTTCAGAATTTTTTTTTGGCTGTCCTTCAGCTGCTTGTGATTTGTGGGGCTGTAATTTCATGTGCCTTCTGAGGTTAAACTTTTTAAGTACCGCATTGCTGTGATCAGCACTTAGTGTTGTGATCTGTTGTTTGGGTTTATCTGGAAAATGATAAGGAAAAAGACATTGTCTATCTTCCAGCTTCACTGGGATAAGTGTTAATCTGCACTGGAAGCTCATGAATAAATAAATGGTTTTTGATGGTGCTGTGAAGAGCACAGAGGATTATTGGAGCAGTGATCCTAACTCGGAGGGCATTGTCATCTATCAGTGCTGTGTGGTAGATGGGTGTTATCTACTGGGAATTTTGTCAGCCAAGCTTATGCAGGACATTAAAAAGTCAGGTTTTGTCAACAGCTACCAGACAGTAGTCTGGAGGGAAAAAAAAAAAAGTGACTTTATGTAGGAGAGAAGCTGTGAAATTTTGTAACTTCCATTAATCACAGAATTTACCAAAAACTGACCCCTCATTACTTTTGGGATTCTTTCCCTATTAAGTGCAGAAATGCATCATGAAACAATCTATATGTAAGTATAGGACCCACTTCTCTGACTGGGAGCAGCATTGAGATGTATTTGAGACACATTTCCCCCTCAAAAATGTGCTTAGAAACTCCAGTTTCTAAATATTTTCTCTTCATTTGCATTTGTGCAAATTTTGGCTGGGGGGGAGTTGATTTACAGAAGAGTTAGAAGTAAAGGTACATACAAAGATTATCGAAGTGATGTCGTGTTCTCGATGTGCATTGCTGAAGATTTGTATTTTGTGGGCTGCAAACTTTACATAGAAACTGCTGGGAAAAAATAGCTGTAATTGATAAACTGGGTTGTCAAGTTGACAGAGAATACATAAAAATCACTGCATGGACAGAGTTTTAAGAGACAGGATAAACTTTTTATTGGTAGAACAAAGTATCATTTGATTTTATGTTTGGCTCTATCATTAGGATCTTTCTATTTTCCAAGATGTATTTAAATTGTTTACTCCATTGCTAAAATGTCTTGTCACTTGATAGCTCTCAAGGTCAACATGACCTTTCACATCAGGCCTAATCCTTTATTCATAGCCAAGCAGTCAAAGATTGAATTATAAATGCATTAAGCTTATTGGGTGTACATTAAAGTGAACAAAGGACTATATTGAGGAGAAAAACTCCAGTTATCACTGTACAAAAGAGCTCTTTGTTTTTGATACCGTGGGGTTTTGCTGTCCTTGTTTGTGTCCTCATTAAAAAGTTTTTGGTCACTCTTATGTTCCAGGTGTTACAATAAACGGCTCTTGAGGGTGATTATAAAGGCCTTGATTGATTTTGTAGGACCTGAATGAGTGACTTTGTTCCTCTTCAGCTTCTCCAGCCACCAAAGGTGTGGGATTTGTGTAGCCTGAGCTTCCTTTGCTGCCGCAGGATTCTGTAGCCTCTGATGGATTCCATTCCCTGAGAATGGCAAGAAGGAAAAGAAACCAGGGGAAAGGGAAGTTCACTGGGAGGTGCCCAGAAAGAGAAGATTGTGCGGGCTGCATGTAGTGTGCTGCTCTGTCAGGGTGTCTTGTGAGAAGGGGTCAGCAGAACGAGTAGGCAACAGGAAAAGAGATAAATGAAGTGGGAGAGCTAAATCAGAGCGGAACAAGGTGCTTTGGAAAAGTCCAAGATGTTTTAGAGTGGCCCACGGCAAAACACGTCAATTTTTTCTTGTTATTAGTTTGGACATGGAATACCTGGAAATGGGGGAAGAGCTTTGTAACACACAGTCCCGTGATACAGCAGGTCTGTTACAGGGATTTATGCTTTTGTACCCCCTCTGTCCACCTTTGTCAGTGTCAAGCTAAGAAAGCAGAGCTGAGCTGCACGGGGACAGAGGGGAGGGAATAAGAATGTTCCCGTTCCTTACCCAGTTTGCTGCCTTCAAACATTGCATTTTGAAAGCTGAGAAAATATCATTTAATAATTCTTGCTTTCCTGCACATTTCCCAAAACACTTGTTATTCTCTTGCAGCTGAAATAAGGTTGATCATGTGGAAAAGGGTAAAATAGAAGTGTTTTATTATAGCTTCTTCTTTTCCTAGCTCGTGGAGTGAAAAAACGACAGTGAGAGCAACTGAAATACTAACTTAAATTTATGTTTGTTCTTGGCCTGGCACTATTTACAGGAGAAGTTGTGATGTTCCTTTCTGAACATTCTGGTAACTATTACCATGAAGGATCACGGACCTCAATTAATATTTGCAAATTCCTTCTAGTAAGTAAAAATAGCCAGAAGTTATTACTGTCCTCGAAAAACAAGGTTATTGACGTCAATAAAATATGTAATAACATTATCCAGGAGAAATATAACGTCCCACGGGCAGAATGTCAGTGGTGTGAGCAGGCACCAAAGTGAACGTCCGCATCTCTCTCTGTGTGTTAGAAGTTAAGCAGCCTCAGTGCACGTGCACACACTGAATTAATTGTTGTAATGATTGTTAAGGCTTGAAACCTTTTTGGTCTTGATGGCCAGATTTTCATGGTTAGGTGTCTGTAAATTTACTGATTTCTCTGCAATTTTGTAGAAGATCTGGGCTGCTTTTACACCCATTCTGGTCAAACCCAGCCTTTGCAGGGCAGCTGCCCAGGACGTGCTGAGGGACTTCTCCAGTTCTCTCCCACTGCCACTGGAACCGATGGCATCAGATAATCCCTCTGCGCAAAAACCAAACAGCCTCAGCACTAATGCAGGGAAAAACATTCCCCAAAGCCTATGAGGAATTGATTAAATATGCTTTTAAAACATAAAAGTGGAAAAGGCTCCACAGGTGGTATTTAGACACTACTGTTGTGATAGCTGAAGTCTTAAGATGTTGGTTTGGACCCGTGTCTTAATTGATGGGTTGGTGCCTTTATTTTTTTCTTTCTTTCCCCCATTTTTATTTTCTATTTTCAGTATGACTGGCACTGCTGTATTTTTACACAACTTGAAACATTTATTTTCATGTTATATTTGTTAAATTGTGACAGTTTATGTACCCTGAGATCTTAACTCCATTTCGTACATCCCAGGGATTTCTTACATTACTCATTGGATCTGTTGGGATTTCATGGCACAGACCTTAACACTTGGCAAGTTCTCACTTTTTTTTCTTTTTCTTTTTTTGGTAGGGGAACAACTGTAAGTGAATTGATGTTTAGTGCTAACAAGTGCATAATAGCCTTTTCCTTTGTTCTTTTCCTTATTTTATTTCCACCGTTGCCTGCGTTTTAGTGGCTGTACATCTCACAAAGCAGATTTAAGCTCCTAATTCCAGCTGTTACACACACGGAGCTGTACATTGTATTGTCAGCCTGCAAATAGTGCTGTGCCTGTTCAAGGTGCAGAACTATAAAGTGCCCATCACTACAGTGATAAATTTCAGGGTCAGTCATGTAGCTTTTTTTCAGGACATCAAGTTAAAAAATAAGGAAAGGGACAATTGAGCCTGTGCTCAAATGCAGGCACTGATGTGAAGTTATCCCAGGGACACATTTTGGAGATTTTCTTAGCTTAACATCAAGGGATTTTTTTTCCACACACCCCAAAACACAGCACCTGTCTTGAGTGCCATCTTCACCCCTTCATGGCCGTAAGTGTCACAGCCACCTGAGCATCACAAATTTATAACATCAGATCCTTTAAATATTTGTCTGCTTTTCTGGACAAAATCCACAAAGGAAAGGAAAACCTGTCTGTGGCTATGGAGAAGGTACAGCTGCTGCCAGAATGTAGCAGGAAACAGAGAATTTGGTAATTCAGTTTGGTGTCGTGGGAGCATCTTGAGCCTTGTGGCATTTGGTAGGCCAGTAGCAAGAGCTGTTTCAAACAGGAATTCTTGTTTCACTTACCAACACCACTTTCTCTCCTATTTAAAAACACATCACATGCAGCATTTTGTTGCTAGGTGCCTGCTTGGCCGAGTGCTGGTTTCTAAGCATGCTTTTATATTTAACTAACCCCTGCACAGCTTGAGAGGGATTTTGCCCCCATGAGTTCTAATTTTCCCTTCACCATTTTTCTGTATTTTTGGGTAAGGAAAATTTCCTTCTTTCTCTTCGTAAATTCAGTCAAGATAATGTCTCCCAGCTAAATATAGGAGATTTACATCTCCTCCTTGGAACTAGAAAAATTGTGTGCAGAAGTAGTACAGCTGGATTGGCGCTGTTATCAGAAAATGTTGTGAAAAAAAAATCAAATTAAGCAGTATTTAGTTTTAGCTCTGTAATTTTTAGTTTTGCATCACTTAAAGAACTTTAAAAAAAAAAAAGTAGAGAATTTATTGCTATTTGCTCATGATTGATGCAAACAAATTCCACAGAGATTCAAGGGAAAATAGTGGTAACAGAGAACACAGAAATCCGGGTTTCCAAGAGCAGCGGCCATGCACCTTTCCACTGATTTAAAATAAGCAGGAGTTAGATCAGGAACTTTTTTAAATAGTTTTTAAGTTTTTAAAGGTTTTTAAGTTGTTTAACCAGCCTCCCTAAGAGGGGTCTCGCTTTGGGGCATTGTTAACTTGGGGCTGTCTCTGCCGGCACAGAGCGTTCGAGCAGACACGGAGATCCCGTGGGAGGGAAATGCCCGTGGTTTGTTCACAGGGATGGAGAGCTCCCCGCCAGGGACAGCCTGACTCCTTCTGGGCCACTCCAGTTTGGGGAGGAACATCGTATTTCCAGTCACTTTGCTTCCTTGCTGTTTTTTTTTTATCAGAGAGGAATGATATTGCCTGAATTACACATAAGGACACCCCGCTTACTCTGAAACAGCAGCAACTGAGAACTATAAACCCACCATCCACACCTGCTAATTTCTCTTACAGAGGCTGAAGAAAAAGCAGAATTCAGGACAAAATGCTGCCATAACACTCTGAAGCTTTTGAAGTGGTTCTATCAGCTTGTATGTGTGACAGATTAACCAAAGTTCTTTGGGTACTTCTGGGCTTTAGGGGCTGCCCTTGGAGTGTATCTGCAGCACTGAATCGATCAGTGTACAATCAGACTGTATTGCCAGGATATAAAGGGTGATCAGAGAAATCTCTTCATGCCTGATATTGTACTAACAACAAGGCCATTTTGGTGCTTTTCTGTAAAGGAAAGAATATTTTTAACAAGGGAGAAGAAAATTTCGGGGATGAGCTTTTCTATTTGGAATTATCATGAAAAGCTGTTTTCATTTCTCCCAGAAGGATCAATAAAATCAGGATGAAAAGTCAATTGCTTTTACTGAAGCAGCAACAGTCTGAGTAAAATGTTTTGCTAAAATTCTACTAAAATAATTTCAAATAAACCCAGATATTTACTCTCTGGAGCTTGTTGTAGCGAGATTCTCATTTAGGGATAAAAAGTGGTGCTAGTTACACAGCAGGGGATGAATCTGCCTGACTTTCAGTGTGATGTACTCTGGAAATGCTCACCAGAGTGTCCCCAGTTATAAATACTGCAGGCAGCTAATTCTTGTTCATTACTGTGATTGCAGCTGATGCTGGAACAGAAACTGCCCTTTCCTCGCTCTGGTCCCGATCAGATCAAACTGTAGTAGCTGCATAATTAAATGTGAGCACGTGTTTAAATGGAATTTACCTTTGCTTCCATCTCCCCTGGTTTTGGTACAGCGTGGAAAGCTGGGGTTGATTTCTCTGCTCTCATTACAGTGCTTTCCCTGATGTTTATGGAGATACATTGATTTAAACTAGCTCAAAATGTTCTTCTGAGATCAGCTTCATGCATTTGTCATTGACAGTTCATACTCAGTCTTCATCTCCTATTATAGTATTTTTTAAACTTTGACTCTTTGTGATGAAGTGACAAGATATGCAGTGTGTTTACTAAAGGATGTAGCCCACTGACATTTCCAT